>JAAOAK010000298.1:0-54784 GCA_013396175.1 Fusarium denticulatum | reverse complement strand
CCCCCCCCCCCCCAGCTTCCTCCTCATGTAGCTCGTCCACTTTGTACTCCCACAATTCATTGCTCAGGGCGGGGAGGCTCGGCCTGCCATCCATTGATATATGCCATCAACCCCATGCCAAATAGTACAACGCCAAGCATTGAGGCATAAGGTAGCGCGGCTTGGAGGCGCTGGTCCTGTCCACGCACGCCACCCTTTTGGGTTGCTGGTGTGATCGTGCTGGCCCGAGACAACGTCGGTGCGTCCAACGCTTCATCAGCAGTAGCGGGGTCGACAGCCTCTGCTTCTCCAGTGGCGCCTTTAGAAACCCTAGAATCAGTGGTAGTCTCGCCAACGACAGCACCATTGACATCAGCTTCTCGCTTCCTCGACCTCGATCGAGCTTTCTTCTCAGCCGCTTCTCGAAGTGCTTCCTCAGCGCGGAGCTGAACGACCATCTCAGCGAGCGTCTTCCTATCAGCATCTCTCTCTGACTCTACAGTCTCACATCGTTGCTTCCACTCTTCCATCTGCTCCTTCATATCCCGCATTTGACTCTCCATAATGTCAATTCGACTTTGAAGAGCAGCGGCTGTCTCTTGTGCAGCGTCAACAGCAGGAGCCTCATCATTGGCCTCTGCTTCAGGAGCTTCAGGGACAACCTTGTCTTCTGTGGTTTCAGACACCTCTTCAGAAGCTACGCTTCCAGATACAGCTGACCCGTTCATATGCACGGTCGCAGACTCTTCCAAGCGTTTGGCGAGCTCTTCTGCTTCCTCTCGTGCACTCCTCTCCTTCTGCAGCATTTCTTCCAATTCCCGCATCCGTGCTGTTTGCGAGTCGATATCTCGCTTAGCGTTATTGAGAGCTTCGGTCAGTTGAACAATCTGGCTGAGATTATCAGGCCGGACAGGTGAGTTAGGAGGACCAGACTTCGGTCGCTCAGTTGGGCCACGCTTAAGTGAAGGCACATCAGGCTTCTCGGGAAGAGGCTGTTGGGGAGGGGGGGCTGGAGGATCAGAAAACCGTGCCTTGGGGTCGGCACGGAATGGTGTCCCCATCCCATTTACCATCGGTTGAGGTTTAGGGGGTTCAAGGCCTTCAGGCTTCTCGAGGTCCTTGAGGTCGTCTTTGAACAATAGTGTATGGACAAACTGATTAGTGCGGCCCAGGTCCTGTGCTTGAAGTCGAGCATTGCGCATTTCGTTCTAAGAAGAATTAGTCTAATTACCGCAACGGATTCGGGTAGGACGTACCGCAAGCCGTTTTAATATTTGGTCAGTAGCAACAGGGGTAAGGAAGAAAGGTCTTTGTTGTGCCATTCCGTTAACTTGCATGTTCATGACACCAGCGCCATTGGGCATCATACGACCGTTGCTGGCCATAGACGCATTACTGTTAGTGCGGCCTCGCAGCTGCATAGGCCCCGAAGGCATCATCATAGCGCCATTAGCTGGGTCGAGGTCGCCGAAGTTCATATCCATGACATTGCTCGATGCGCTAAGAAAGCCAGCATGTTCAACCTTGGCAGCCACTTTGTGGTGGACGACTGTTTTCTGATCTTCACTGACGATGTCGATGCCAAGCTCGAGATGATCGGAGGTCTGCAGTTCATGCGGCTCGGATTCGCGATTTTCCTGTGATAGACGAGTACCGTTGACAAAGGTTCCATTCGAGGACTTAACATCTCGAATATAAATTTTGCCATTGCGTTCCGCATAAATTTCAGCGTGTTGTCTGGACAGCACTTTACTGTCGAAGAAACCGTTGGTTGGGGTCGGGATGGTCTTTTGGTTGGTTTGTCGGCCTATACGGAGGCTTTCGGGGGCAAAAGGCACAGCGATTGTTTTCCGTTCAAAGGTACCGTTGAGTGATAATAGATATAGAACCGGCTGGCCAGGAGGAACTTGTTCGGCACTCATGGGCCGCATCATTCCTTGAGACGTCATCTGAACCTGGCCAGGGCCGGCCTGTACAGGCCCATGGGCCGTAATCATGCCTTGACCTCTGCCAGCGGGCAGTCTAGACATGTCCTGTTGTTGAAATTCCCCTTTTCCTGGCGGCCAAGGGGCTTTCGGTTGGGGCCGTTTTCGAGGTGCGCCGTTAGCCGACCATTGGGTCAAATCTGAAGTTGAAGACAATGGAGTACCGCCATTAGCGTGGGAACCGTTCGAGGCAACCGTGGTAGCAGAAGAGTTCGAAGATGTCGAAGAAACAGACGACGATGAGTTGGATCGAGTAAGGGTCTTGCGGGGCGCGAACATGCCAATGCCACCTCGACCTTCTTCCGAATTCATTTGATGGTTCCCGTTAATCGGACCCCATGCTGGTCTTGACGCGGAGAAGGTTTGTGGATTTGCGACTGCAGTCATGAGGATGATTGATGCTCAGCGTGTTGCGGCCGATAAACGCAGCGTCGAAGATATAAAGATGCCAGATGTGGAAGTAAGACGTGTGCGGCTCGCGCGCCTACGAGGCTGATGTCACTCCACCGGCAAGTCAGAGGCTGAGTGGACTTATGATGGCGGGTTCGAAGAAAAACGTTGTAGTTTTGATGAGATGCGATTGAAATTTGAATACTTCAAAGTGGCTTGACGTTGCTGGTGGACAAGAAAAATCATGAGCTCGTGGCTGGGAACAGGTTTTGGTAATGAAGAATTGAGACGATCGGCGATGACCCCGTCGGACCAGGGACAGGAGGTCAAGAGGCGAGTCGGGCCAGCGACAGCCAAGATGGGTGCTTCACTCACCAAGCACGAGGATATCGCGATGTCGGAATATGGTTTCGCGTCACAAGAGACGATAGTTTAGAAGGCTTCAGGGCCGTGAATGAGTTGATGAGAGGTTGCCGTAACAGTGACAGTATGGGGGAGGTCTCGCTCGCTAAGCGCTGCTTGGGCGTTTTGGCGTGTTCAAATTTGGAGCCCCCGGTCGACAACTCTCAGCTCAGGCACACGGAGTACAGAGCACAGTGGAGCACACGCCCAAAGACTCTGGCATGTGCTCACTGCTCGCATAACCCCAGCACCACAAGAAACAAAGGCTTGAGCGTTAGAGATTGTCTTGTAAGCGAAAGAGAATTGCCTGAAAAAAACCACAAACCATCAAATCCCTCTTGCAAGTCGGAACCGCCTTGTGGAGCCATATCTTGACCCACGAGAGGGGCCACGTGACGATTTCTTCACAGTAAAGATATGTCACTCTTTTGTTCCGCACTGTATGGAAGAATGATCCGTGCCTCGAGTCCCGCACCGACCTTTCTCCGAACCCTGATTCCACTTTAGCCATTTGGCCAATGAGAGTAAGCCTCGAGAGGTCATTCGGGTTCGAGGAAAGTCGTCGTATGAAGAGAGCTTCATCAGCAATTGCTCTACTTTGCGCTGTGCCATTTCAACAAACTTTGCCGACCACGATCGATAATCCAGCGCACGTAGTAACTCCGAAATCTTGTATAGTGACCTACCACGCTCGCAATGCCTCCCGTCGCTCCTATCAATGCTGGCCAGCATGGCCCCTCCAACGTGGATAAACGTAGGCTGATATCGCTCTTATGGCATTAGGTGCTTGCTAACAAGTTCGCAGTCAAGATGGGTGCCATGATGGGTGGAAGTACGACCTACTCCTTTTTTAGCTCTTGTTCGCTGTGAAAGATACTGATATGGCATAGCTGTTGGTGTCATCATGGGTTTTGTCTTTGGTTCGTCTGCAACCGGGTGCGCTGTCTCAGCTCTGAGGTCATAACTAATGATGACCAGGAACTGTCAACATTTTCCGATACGGAGCCGGCCCTAACGGCATTATGAGAACCCTCGGTCAATACATGCTTGGCTCCGGAGCAACTTTTGGGTATTTCTGACACAGGCCCCAACGACTTACACGAGTGCTAACCACGACCTATAGCTTCTTCATGTCCATTGGTAGTGTCATTCGATCCGATGCCGACCCCAAACTCCACGAAATGTACATGCGAGCTCAACGTCGGCCTATAATGTTGATGGCCAACCCCGCGTGGAGGAAATCATGAGAGCATCATATCATACGAGACGAGAGCAATACCCAGTCGACTTCGACTTCCACCCTGTACAGTCTGGCCTCTGATGGCCGCAATCTGTGAAATACATATCAAAATTATTTCGAAATGGACCAATCTATTGTCAAGTTTCAGGCCCACCATCGATACAGTGCATCAGACCAGTCAGAGATGTCTGTTGGTCTCACGATGCGAGGGTTTTTTGTTATGCTGTCAGACCTTACAGACCGCTGCGTTTTCCGGGTTCAAGTGACCCGATTATATGTGACTGCATTTGAAGATTACACAACAATCTTTGAGAGGCGGCGAGAGAGCTGTGGCGTTCAATATAAGCCCTTAACCGTCCAGGTTACATTTCCTTACAGACATGATCGGCACACCACTACTCCCCACGGCTGCCGATACGAGGTGACAACAACAACCACGCTCGATGTTGTCGAGCAGCTGGAAGTTCTTGACGCTTAAACTTTCCATAAGCTAACCGCTTTGGCTCATGCAATTTAGTCAATGGCGTTCAATAGCTTGTTATCGCATCCTCTTTTTTGCATATGCAGCAGGAAGTCAACCCTGCTTTTGCACAACTGGCGCCATGCTTCTTCGCTATTGGTGATCGGTCCAGTGGGCTGAGGGAATTGCCTTTTAGAGGACAGCTGAGAGCGAACTCTAAGTCTCACAACTTATGCATATTGAACAACATCGTGCATTGACGGAATATTTCTTGGGGCGTGTGTCAGTGATTGTGCTGTTACATCGAGTTGAATCATTTTATGCGGTCCATATGAAAGCATGATCACATGCCTTTGAAGCTGACATGCTGACTTTACTAGGCTCATTGATGTCTGGATTACTATCTCTCGACATCACGAGATTATTGATTGGTCGATCGTAATTGGCGCTTTCATAGCACCAATTACCAAATGAGGAACCTCCCGGCTTACACGCTTTTGAATTGTTGGAGCTTGCTGTTGTTGGGCTGCATCGTGCAGTCGCCAATTATGACTGAGCAACCTCAAGACGAGGTTAAGTCTACTCGATCGATCCTTGCCCTTCTACACACAGTCAGAAATAGTTGGAAAGGCGATTGCCTTCAGGGCATCAACCAATGCCTGAACTGTATTTTCTGACGCTTGCTTCGCGAGCTGGCACTAGCTTATCACGCTTGGTACCAACGCCAATATCAGTAACTTTTGCGGGCAATCTTTTCGTATTTCTACTCGAATTACCTACTGCTTAAGCTCAATTGGACCCACTGCGTTTCTTTTACGTACCTGACTACGCAGAATAACGGTCTGCCTGAAACGCCCGTTCAGCTGTCTAGGATCATTGCATCTGTTGGGCGGGACCGGCTTCGATCTGGGTATACCCCAGTTGCAAATCATCAAAAATGCTTAACCATAACACGGCAAGTCGAGATACGGATGTTCAAGATGTGCGACCCAGTGGAGATCTCGTGTCTATTTTCCGCATCCATTGTCTAAGGCTGAGGCAACCAAGACAGCGGCGGCCATTCCGCCACACCCCAATATCCCTACCACAACATCCTCACATCATGGGTCGGTGAAGCTGAACGTCTCCTCTCTGGTAGGGCAATTTACTTTTACGAATTGCACTTCATGGTGTGCTGACCGTCATCATGGCTTGCAGCTGTCCTGGTGCATGTAAGGCCTCGCCTTGTGGTCCTCTCTCACCAAGCTCTAGTCCTCAACATCACTACAACACCTCTCATGGATATGGGACTCAGCCATGCAGGCTTAGTCCATGATAACCGAGAGTAGTCAAGGTTGTCCTGCATGCGATCGCCCGTTTCTCGCAGATGAGGCTTGATCCCGCGGGTCTTCGGCACATGCCTTGTCCTAAGATAGAAGTTCCTTCTGCAGTGGCTGTCGATGGACTGAGCTCATCAACACGCCCCTCTTGACTATATAGACCAGTGTTGGTTCCTGTAACAAGATGGGATATCTCAGCATCCTTCCTCCATAGAGACCCCAAGTCCGCTGTGCAGCATGGGCAATACCAATAGCAGTCCATTCAATCTCGGGGACCTGGGACAATTGTCCCAGTTGCAGACCAATGGGTAAAGCACTATGCTTCCGAATATCTTTATACACGAACTGATCTATTAATAGGGAGTCCTCGTATGGCACGTTTGATGCACCTGACCTGCCAACTTTCCTGACTGACAACCCTACCCCTAATGGCTATCCTTGGAGTACCATGAATTCCCAAACCAATTACTATCAGGACCAACCAAATACTGGAGTCATTAGGAGGTACGACTTCACTGTCAGTCGGGGAACCATCGCCCCCGACGGCTATGAGCTGTCCACAATCCTCGTGAACGGGCAATTTCCTGCGCCCCTGATTGAAGCAAACTGGGGTGACACTATCCAAGTCACTGTCCATAACGACTTGGACGATGAGGGCGTCTCCTTGCATTGGCATGGTATCCTTCAGAAGGGAATGCCGTGGGAAGATGGCGTTCCGGGTGTAACCCAATGCCCGGTCCCACCTAAAAAGAGTTTCACTTATCAGTTTCTGGCCGACCTGTATGGAACAAGTTGGTACCACTCTCATTATTCCGCCCAAGTTGCTGCTGGTTTATTTGGTCCAATGGTCATATATGGACCACGGGAAAAGAAAGACTACGACATCGACATTGGGCCTATTATGTTGAGTGATTGGTATCACAAAGAGTATTTCGACCTTGTTGAGGAGATAATGAAACCCGGCGGTAATGGAGTTGTTTTCTCCGACAGCAATCTCATCAACGGAAAGATGAACTTCAACTGCTCCAGTGTGGCACCGGGAGACAAGACGCCCTGCAAAAGCAATGCTGGTATCTCCAAATTTCGCTTCAAGCGCGGTAAAGTCCACCGCTTACGTCTCATCAACCCAAGTGCCGAAGCCATACAACGATTTTCCATTGATGGTCACACAATGAAAGTCATAGCGAATGACTTTGTTCCAGTTCAGCCGTATGATACCAAAGTTGTAACTCTTGGAGTTGGCCAACGGACAGATGTACTGGTCAGAGCTAACGGCAAGTTGGACTCATACTGGATGCGCAGCAACATTTCTGCCATCTGCAGTCTGGGTCATGCCCCAGCTGCCCTTGCGGCAATATACTACGATAACGCAAATCAGAAAAAAGCGCCCAAATCACAGGCTTGGGACATACCTGATCCGGGAACTTGTGCCAACGATGATTTGAGTATTACAAAGCCCGTGATGAAGCTGCCTCTACCTCCAGCTGACAAAACTATTGAGCTTGATATTGGTTCATTCAAAAACGCAAGCAATGTCACGCTGTGGACATTGGGAGGAGTGGCTGCAAGGACAAACTACAACAGTCCAACCCTGCTCCTCAGCAAACTTGGCAATCACACATTCGAGCCTGAATGGAACGTGATAAATACTGGAAAGGCAAAGAGCGTGAGAGTAGTTGTCAATAACAAGACTCCTGTGGCGTAAGTACTCGACAAAATCGATGCGGCTTCTTACAGTTGCTGACAATGAATTCTGCCCAGGCATCCAATGCACTTACACGGCTTCAACATGTATGTCCTACATGAGGGGCCAGGTTCCTGGGACGGAACAATCATAAACAAACACAACCCACAGCGTCGCGACGTCGTTCAAATTCGGGGCAATGGTCACCTCGTCATACAGTTTGATGCCGGAGAAAATCCGGGTACGTTTACCTCCCCTGGCTCACTCAGCCTTATGATAATCAACCCTTTCTGCGGTCACGGTTGCATCGTGCTGACATGCATTTGCTCATAGGTGTATGGCCGTTCCATTGCCACATCGCGTGGCACGTCTCGGCAGGCTTTCTCACGCAATTTCTCACGAGTCCAGATCAAGTCAAGAAACTACGTATACCGAACGTGGTGGCTGAGACGTGCCGGCAGTGGGGACACTGGACACTCTCGAACATCCCGGCACAGATCGACAGTGGACTGTAAGCAAATGTATCCTAAAGAATGAAAAGACTTAGGACCGTTATCATAAGGGATAAAAGGCTTAGGTAATTTGGCCTAAGCTTGGGGGAGGCTTTACTGAGTTCAATTTGCCATCCTCTTCTAAAGTCTTATGTTTTCTTGCTCCCCCAGAGCCTGGGGTGTCTGTCTTCTCTTCGTTCATTGTTATTATTTCTTCAAGTTGGTGTCGGTCTGTATGATGAGTATGAAATGATGATATAAGATCAGGGCCAGTCTGATTCAGAGTATGTTCTCCTATATAAGGATACTCTATAGCAAAAACTCCAGCATATGTCAAGTGACATGGAACTTAGTAGCATGGTAATGATAAACCAATTCTTTCATTAGATTGACTCTCGCATTGATCTAGTCAATGCGGACTATCTATGTAACCGTACCCTATTGCATTTCATCGTGATCAACATAAAGAAACTCGTCTAATCATTTGCCCTCAGTTTATAAAGAGCAGGAAGTTGCATCCTTTTACACCGACCCCGTTTTCGTACACCTTTAAGTGTTGGAACGCCCCATCTGTACTCACAGTACTTAAGGAGTAACTACTTCTCCTTGTCGCTGAGAGCTGCTGGTACAGTTCCTCCTTTTGTAGCCTCTACCTTTGATGTCTCTGCCTTTGATGTCTCTGCCTTTGGTGGCTCTTCTTCAGGGGTTTGTGGCTTAGGCGGCTCTGTGACTAAAGACTCTGTCTTGCTTGCCTCTGCCTCGAGCTGCTCAACATGAGCTCGATCTAGTTTAGGTTGTTGGGTCTTGGGCGCCTCCTTAGTATCGTTTTCCAGATTTGTAGTAGCTGTAGCTGTGGCTGTTTCTGCTTCTCGTTGCTTGTCATCTTCTTTTGGCTTTTCCGAGACAGTGGGACCATCCTTGTGCTTCGTGGGCTCTTTTTCCAATGGCACGCCTTCGTCGCTCTCGTCAATAACGACAGCACCAACTTCGGCGGCCAAGCGCTCAACCTCATCCTGTACGTCATCCTTCTCTCTACCGCCGAGCTGTCGATCTGCCTCAGCACCCCCTACGGTCTGTCTCCAGAGCTTCTCAAGCTCGTCTCGCCAGCCAAGCGCATCAGCAAGCTTGCGAATACCGGCATCACAATCACCGAGCTCCATCACATCATCAGATCGGGTTCCAATTTGGCCCACCTTTTCCATGTTAAAAAGCACACGAGGCTTGCCCTCTTGCGCCATGCCTGGGAGAGCAGCGAAGGGGTAAACGCTGAGACTGGTACCCACGATCAAAACGAGGTCGGCCATCGCTACTTGATGCGTATTGTTGTCGAACGCCTTGGGCAGAGCTTCCCCAAAAAAGACGATATCTGGCTTGACAAGTCCCTTGCAGCCCTCCTTGTCGCAATGGGGAACCTTGCCTCCAAAGACGTGCTCCTTCATCTTCTCATCCGGGTATTCCTCCTTGCACTCGATGCAGCGCTGTGTCGCAAAGCTTCCATGGGCCTCAATAATCTTGTCTGAAGGTACTCCAGCTACGCGCTCAAGGCAGTCGATGTTCTGTGTGAAGAGCATCTGAAGAAGACCCTTGCGGGCGAGGAGGGCGATGAAGGCGTGGGAGACGGTCGGAGAGAATTTCCCTGGGTATAATTCGTTTGCTAGAACATAGAAGGGCTCGGGGTGATTATGAAAGTAAGAGATATCGAAAACGGCTTCGGCGTAAGGCAGATTGAGGCGGGCAAGGTTGGCATAAAGACCTGTTCCAGGCGATCGAAAGTCGGGGACTGATAGCTTTATTAGACATGTTCTTTAGTTCTGATGTCAGTTCAACTACTCACTTCCAGCAGCAGTGGAGATACCAGCGCCAGTCAAGACGACAATTCGCTTGCTCCGACCCGTTTTGATATACTCGGCGACAGCATCAAGGCTTCGCTCAGTGAGTGTGACGGGCGGGCCGCCATAACTCATAGAGGACTCTTCCTGGCCCATTTTGCGATTAAACCAGCGAGGGCCGCGCGGTCCAGGCTTATTCTTGTTTTTGCGTCTTCGACCTATTTTGACGACAATGGAAGCAAAAATAATGCTACTTGCTCTAGATATGCTGATTGCGCATGCATGCAGAATGCAGGGTGGGAGTAACGTTAGGCGGGCGTCAAGGTGGGGGATATTCTGATTTACATCATTTTCTACTTGCAGTCTTATCGATAAGGATATAAGTGAGATCGATGCATGCTTCAAGGCAACAAAGAAACGAGTCGCAGCCTAGACAAGATCTATTGTCATTGCTAATATAATTTTCTGATAGGATGGATGCATATGTTAACATCACGTCATCATCGACGCAGTCATCTGAACAAACGCCAAGGCTGTTGCATGCACTTCACATAGAAACCTAAAGGCCCGCATGAGAAGACTTCCGAATGGATTAGACAAAATATGTATAATTTCATACATTTTGAACAATCCCGGTATGACTGACTCCCCGCAACTTTAATCTTGTAGCAATAATTATGCTGTGGCCGTTGTTCATGACCTGCATGGCCTCCATAGGCTCCATAGCCGCTCATCATAGCTGGCCCATTGCAAGGCACCAGCTGTCAAGGCTTGAAACCATTCAAGATTTAAAGTTGAAGACGATGTAATTCAGACAATCCCACCCTGACGACAAACGCCTCGTCAAAGGTCTATAAGCGAAAGTGATAACGAGCAAGCTGATCCGCCCGCTTCCCTTGACAAATTTCAGGCCCAGTCCAATCCCAGTCCAATTCTGCACACCAACGCCTAGCAATGCGATAATTCCCTTTACGCCCGTTTCCACCCTTTCCAGTGATCCATTCCTGGCCAGTTTCACTAACCGTGACGCTCTCGAGCAGCGGCGAACTGCTCCTCCTGTAGACGAGCGAGTTCCTCCATGGACATGCCACTGTTGGCAAACTTGTCTGCTTTTTTCTCTCGACCCTGGCTATTGTTAGTATTTGCCAAATATGCAGAGGGTAAATTGTGGGTTTACCTTTTGGACTTCCTTGTGCTCAGCTGCTGCCTCGAGAACAGCAGGGACCATGTCAGTGAAGCCTAGTTGCTCGAGAGCTTTCGTAATGTGGTCGCAGGCGATAGTCTTCTTTGCTTCCTTCTCAGAGATCTCGTTCGCCTCTGATGAAATAAGGGTAATGAACTCGACACAGCATTCAATTAAGAGGTCGCGGGCCTCCTTAGCGAATGCCACGCCCGCGGATGGAGGAAGAATTTCAGATACAATTTTTTGAACAGTAGCTGCAACTCAGTTAGTGAATGGTTTTTCTAAAACGAGGAGCACTGTGACATACCTTTCGGGAGCGACAAATCGTCGTTGCCTATAAGACAAAGTTGTTAGCCAAGCGTCTTGAAGCAGACATCAAGAGCAGACCAAGAGTTCCACTGTCATATTTGAGCCAGTATCTGGTTGACGCTGGCAAAGGCATCGTGGGAGACAAATCGTAAAAAGAAATATGAAATGGGTAGAGTATTTGGAATAGACCGTGGAGTTTGAGATGAAAAGTAGATGCGAAAATGTGCTATGTGTGTAAAGTGTCGATAGTGATGAAAAGGGTTTCAAGATATTGAACATGATGAGAAACTTCTCGGTAGAAATCAATATAAGTAAAAGTTGAAAGAATGTTCTTCACAAGGCCGTGACTTCCAACCGACAGTGACGCATTGTCGTGATGGTTAACGGAGACGGAAGGTGCGTATAAACGGGACGAGCAAGAAACACAAGAACAAACGAAGAAATAAAAAGTAAAGAAAATACTTGCCTCCAAACTCGTGATCAGACATCTTGAGGAAGCAAAAATCCGTGAATCAGGGTAGTGATAGAAGGGTGTTTGCGGTTGACTGCGTATTTTGGAGGTATGACTGAGTATACACCAAAGACGCGGTTGTTCAGAGACGGTGGCTGGCCGAGTGCAACGCGAAGACAAAGTCCCAGGGAGCAATAAAGGTAACAAAAAATAGAAGATGAGATAAACGAGATCTTCTAGTGATGTATGTATCCGTCGAGAAGCGTGTATGTTTCACTGTTGTCTGAGTGCTGTTGTTTTATATTGGATCTTGGTGATGAGCTTCACTTTTGCTTGTCAGGCTGAGAAGGAGACAGACGGGTGGGATGGTTACTCAGGCCCATGAGTGGTGGGGCAAGCCTCTTTTGTATCTGAAGAGCTGCTGTGTTTTTTTTCTTGCGCCGCGCTTGTAGCCAAGTCTCCACCTGGAATTTCATTTGCTCAGTGGAATTTCATTCATGGCAGGGCCTCGAGCACCAGTGGAGGAGCCTCAGGTCCCAAGGCTGCTGCCCGTAACTGGACTGGGCTGGGCTGTAATTGGAGGTTTGCTTCAGTGGAGGCTGTCTCCATTTCCAGCCACACGGGGCGCGTCTTTTTCGTTGTGCACGGACCAGTTATGTAGCTATTTCAGAACTTGCATCTTTTGAAAATTTCCTATTCCTTCATCAACACGTTCCTCTTCTCTCTCCATTCTCTGCAAACATGCCACAACGCTCAGATCGAGCAACGGCTTTGTCAAGGCGTCGCCAATAATGTCTGCCATTTTGCTATACCTCGAAAGCACAGAGCGAGTGCTTTCACTCGAGTGCAGCCGCCAATTCTTTGGGTATGTCTCTCTTTGTTCTCCCTCCGCCAACTCGCATGAAGAGATATGTTGTCGCCCCAGGCTGAGGAGGTTCGACAAGCCTCCTGTGCTGATTGACTTCGTCCTGTGCCAAATGGACAGAACTGATTGATCCCAATCATCTTTGTTTCAAAACTCGAACCCGCTCAGGACCAAGGGCTAATCAACTCAAAGTTTAGGCTGCACTCTCTGACCCATGCTGTAAGACTCCCTTCAGCATCTTTACACCCCTTCGATACGCCGTGATGCACTTTGCTATCTGGTACTATCAAATACCGACTCTCATGACGGATAAAAACGATAGCCTGAGCGCATTCGACTGCACGCTTGCTTTGGACAACATGCTGGAACGTGGAACTAACATGCGACAAGGCAGCTGCTTTGAACATCACGTCTTTGGACTAGGTTGCATGCGACAAATCAGCATCAGGTAAGAACAAACTTTTATTTCTTTCTACCACCAACATCAAATGCTATGATGAAGAAACTTACATTCCATGCTAAATCCGAATGTCCATGTGGAGCAAACTAAGAGCTTTTCATCTTTCGACTGACTTGCATTTGTCTTTCTCTCTTTTATCTACTTGAACCATATGCAAAGACATAAAGCTAACACTGCTTGAGATATCCAGGTTCCTCCAACATCCCTAAGCTAAAACCTATTCTTGATATGCTTCGACCTCTGGTGAGTTCCATCTGCATAATTGTTAGTCTCTGATATCATAATATATTGTGTGAAACGTACGAGAAGAATTTGCCGCTCAAAGACCTGAGCGGGTCTGCGACAAACTTGGCCATAACATTTCCTGGCTGCTCGGGCTTGAGCAAGATGCCTTTTTCTTTGGCTTCAACGAAAGAATCGTATTGTGCCTTGTTCATAGATTGTTGGCCTTCCGATCTCAGCACGCCTTGCATCTCAGTGTCGACTCGACCTGGTGCAATGGCAACACTTGTGATGTCAGGCTCTTCGAGCGCAATGTGAGCCGAGACAGAATTGTAGACAGCCTTTGATGAACCGTAACTTGACCAGGCGGCATATTGCTTGGCTGCTGCTCCCGACGATACCCAGACAATGCACCCTTTAGACTTACGTAGCTCTTTTATCGCAGCATGGGCCTAGTATTGTCAGTATTGTTCATGCTCGTAAAAGGCCAGGGTTGGGATTTCGTTACCAAGGCAATACCGCTAAAGACGTTGATGTCATAAATCTTCTTCCACTCTTCGAGCGTGGTGTCTGCAAACTTCTTGGGCGCCAACATGCCATGGTTGATAACCAGACCATCAACCTTGCCGAACGAGGATACAGCAAGGTCAACAAGCTTTGAAGGCAGCTAGAAAGCACATATCAGCCTCGTAAATTCTAGGCTTTCAATTGGGTTACTCACCTGAGGCTCGACAATATCTCCAGTAATGAATTGGACCTGTTCAGGATGCGATTTCTTCAACCCCTCTAATGGTTCAGATGATCGAGCTGTAATAACAACCTTGTGGGATTGGTTAAGCAGATAACGGGTAATGGCGGCGCCAATACCCTTACTGGCGCCTGTAATAATGAAGACTTTGGAGGTCATGTTGAGGAATATGCTGTGTGACTGATATTGTTACTGTTCAGTGAGTATCCGTAACTTGGCGCACCTTTTTGAAGCTCAAGAGAGTGGGGGTTTCTTGGTGATGAGTGATGGTGGGGTCAATTTTGGAGCTTCAATTCTGCCTACCCTGTATCATCGTCACTCACGTCATCGGTTCTTTCTTGGTAATAGCCCGCCTGCATCAGCTGAGATCTTGTTCCCGTTTTATAATTATACAATAGACTCCTAATCATAATACTTGATCCCAATGGCCTCGACGGTGATTGTTGGAGGTGGTATAATCGGCATCGCGACAGCTTATTACCTCTCGGAACATCAACCTGGCTCAAGCATCCACATTGTTGACTCGTCGGCAACGCTATTCGCCTCGGGATCTGGTTACGCCGGTGGATTTCTGGCGAGGGACTGGTATCATCAAGATCTTGCGTCTTTGGGAGCACTGAGTTTTGACGAGCATGAGAAATTGGCAAAGCAGTTTAATGGGAGAGAGAAATGGTTGTATGCCAAGTCTGTGACTGTGAACTATGAGCTACCGAGGAGGAAACCCAAGAACTCAACCGGTCAGGATTGGCTACGTGAGGGAGGAAGTCGTGCGGATGTCATAGAAGAGAGAGGGGAGCCCAAAGACAAGAACAGCCCGCCTTGGTTGAGGCGTATAAAGGGTGATGCTCTCAGCTTGGTTGATAATGGTGAAGGGACAGCTGTTCTGTAAGTCACTGTCATTTGGGACTGATATGTTCTAACAAATCATGTCTATAGAGACCCTCTAAAACTATGTCAGTTCCTCCTGGAAAGATGCCGAGCGGCGGGTGTACGGATACATAACCCTGCCGTTATTCTAAATGCAGGCGCCGACTGTCATGATGAGTTATCATATGTCCGTATCGGTTTCACAGACTGCTCCTCAGAGACACATGTACCAGCTACGCGAATACTAGTATGTGCTGGGGCATGGACCCCGGGTGTTTTGGAGTCCATGTTTCCCGGATCATCTATCAACATACCCGTGGTGCCGCTCGCAGGACACTCACTCGTTGTACGAAATCCCACAGATATCGGCGATACGTACCACTCTGTATATACAAGCGTGGACGACTTCTCGCCAGAGATTTATGCTCGACCAAATGGACATGTCTGGCTTGGTGGCGTGAACGCATCTCTCCGACTGCCACCGTTAGCAACAGGTGCGAAACCCATGGATGCGCCACTTGAGAAGTTGAAGAACCTGGCGAGGCAGGTCATCAGAACCGAGGATGATGAACTGGAGGTTTTACGAACTGGATTATGCTTTAGACCTGTCTCGGAACGAGGAACACCCTATATCACACGCATAGAGGATGTAGATCTACGGCAAGGCTACAGGACACGGAAAGGAAGCGATGGTGGCGTCTATGTCGCAACAGGGCATGGGCCATGGGGGATCAGTTTGTCGTTGGGAACGGCGAAAGTTATGGCTGAGATGATGCAGGGAAGAGAATTAAGTGCTGATATCAGTAAGTTGGGATATTGGCCGTGATCAAAGCTTGAGTAGTTGAGTTGGATACAGAACAAGCCACACAGAGGTTCGGATCTTTCAATAGCATCATAGCAAGGAGTTAACTGAAGGAGCCTTTCATTGCACCTGAAACAGCGTGTAAAATTTCTTTGCAACTAATCTATTAGACTCATGCAAAGCACTCATATGACGCCTAGATCTTTCCATTGGTAGCAAGCCGACATCCTGGCGATAAACTCATCATAAGTTTATCGTAAACTTATCATAAACTAAGGATAATTTATGATATCCTTAGAGTATATTAGCAAGAGAAGAATGCCATCGCCTTTTGTTGGGACGAAATCCACGGGTACCGTGAGCAGTCAACTGATCCGCAATAAACTCTGGCATGTCCTGCTGGAAACAGAGATTGGCGGCGTCCAGCTGAATCCCAGTGATAGCTTTGGTTGCCAATGCCTTGTGGAAGTCTCGATACTGCGAAGGTATGTCCGACCACTCCTCCTCGTTGAACGTAACCGACAGTTCGAAGCCAGCATCTCGCAAAGGAGCCGTCGGCTTTGCAAGCCCGATGAAGTCTCTCCAGGGAAGATGCATGTGTATCTGAGGTTTCATCTTGTCCGCGAGTGCAACCAATTCTTTCACCTAGAAGTAAAAATGGAATTCCGCGTTGGTGTTGGCACCGTGAGCATGATCAATCTCCGCCCAGGTGTTGAGTGAATCTGATCTGATATAACTCTCTTTTGCCAAAAGCATAACAGCTCTCGCGTGAAGTTGGGGCATTTGTGATTTGCTGAGGGAGAAGAACGTGGCACAATAAAGTGATGGTTTGTGAACGGACTCGTGGCAATAGAACGCAAAAAGCGTTTTCGAGGCAGTTCGAGCAAAGGCGGGTTGATTTGTGCCCTTTTCCAATCCTTTTACATAGCGACAAGGGTACTCATCGTACAACTTAGGCATGCAGTAGGCGAACAAGTCATTTGTGGCAGTGTCTTTGGTGTTCGGAGCTGGCATGATCGAGCGAGTGTAGACTTCGACCCTGCGTTCCTCGGGCGAGATGTGGTTCTCTTCGTGATGCAGAACACCCGAGTTTGCTGTAGTAACGCCTGACCAAGACACCGAAATAGTAGAATCATGAGCTGCAGGCCTTAGGTGGTCGATATCCATTGGGACGGTTTTCGCATGCTCTGAATGAGCAAATGAGGTGGTGTCCTGAGAAGTAGTATGGAAGGACTTGGATCTCTTTCGGGGCGGCTGCATAATAATATCAGAGAAGTCTCTTCGGGATCGGATAGTCGAGAACACTTACGCTGTGATGGAGATCCATGACGACCGATTTGATGCTTTTCAGATGCGGAGTTTAGGGATTCATGCCTTCTCCTTTCTGCAGAATGACTGGTCTAGACGTCTGTAAAATATGCCTGGGCTGCGAAGGAATGAAAGGAAAAAGAGATTTTATACGGTTGGAAAAGACTAGGTTTACCGAGTGGCAGGTTTCGCACTGCTTGAAGCGGCCGTATGAAGGTAACGAAGACCTGGGTTCACAAAAGGGCCAGGTGTAAACATGAAGAAGATATAGCAACAGGAGCAAGAGATCAGTGAGGGGTAAGCTAATACAAAAGTTCAGACGAAAATGCAAAACAGTGTCATCTAGTTCGTTTACCTCTTCCAACACGCACAAGTGTCTGCCATATATATCCTTTAGTGGTCTCAACGCCAAAGCCTCCTTAAGGCACACTGAAATAGCCATTTGGAAGGCTTCCTAAGTCTATCCCAAATTTGCACCTAAGTTTACGTAAGTTTATATAAACCTTCTCATCACTTAGGATAGAAATCCCTACTTTCTGTGGTTGTCGTAACCTCTTTGTAGTGTAGTTGACGTATTTCATGGTATGTTTTGTTAGACATTTAATCTATCTTGATTTTGTTTCATAATGTTGTGCTTTTGTATTGATAGAAAGCCTCTATTTCACGAGACAATCGCGAAGTTTCTTGATATCTTCGCTCCCAGCCCTACAGCATCCGCCCACCAAGATGGCAGGCCATTGCCCTCTATCCTCCGTGGCCTTCACGACTGCCTCGAGTTGGCTTTCCCATGATGAGCGCCTATGAGTCTCAACACCGTCTGGCAATTCCCACTTTTGTGTCGTTGTGTTGTAAACCTCTCCATTTGTTCCGTCAGGGTACAGCACCAGAGCAGGCCACTCAGTAATCTTGCCACTCTCGATCAAGCCTGAGACCGTGCGCTCAAAGATTTGAAGGAGCTGGTCAAGCTTATCGACCTTGGTGCAGTTGATACCGATACCCCACGGCAACTTGGATGAGACCTCTGGATCCAGCATGGCCTCCACAGCGGCCTCGATAGAGTTGCCGTCAGGCATTTTGAGGTCTTTCTCAGGTGATAGACATGCCGTCCAGTAAGGAACACCAGATAGTGTTGGTGTCGCAGCGAGAGCTTTGCGCATGGCAATGATCTCGTCAACGCGGGGAATAGTCTCAAGGGCAACATAGCCCACTCGCTTCTGTATATCAGAAACCTCAGCGAAGACGCCCAAGCGCTCACGGTGCCATGCCTCCAAATCAGCCAAAGAGTTGTGCTCAGCATCGTATTTCCCACTATACTCCTGACCTGGAATCATGCAAGCTCCATAAGGTCCAATGCTCAACGCAACACAGCCCTTGTCCCCCACAGCACGCTGAGCAATACTAACAGCATCGTCCAAGAACTGAGGAACAGTTTCACGAGGAATACCCTCTGGGAAATCTTCAGTGTGAGTGTCGGCGAAACCATGAAGCGAGACTTGATATGTCGCTGTGAGGAGCACGTCAACTGGGACAGCTCCGAAATCGCTCTGGCATGATTGGAGAGTGGATTGGCCAGAAACAAGCAAATGAGAGGACCAGAGCGGCGTTGAACGGGAGAAAGTGATAGAGTACTTGGACTCGAGAGAGGTACCGAGACCGCCGTCAAGAATTAGAATTTTGGATGGCATTTTTATGTTTGGTGGTTGTGGTTGAGGTTGAGTTTGTGCCCACTTCTGTCTAAAGAAAAGAGAAAACTAGTGGATTGTCAAGACGCCCTTTATTGAGCACGATTCCCTAGTCGGGAATAACATCATTCAGTCAAAGAAAATTACTTATTATTGCAATTTAAAGACTGCTTCATACCTGTTCATGTGACGATCTGACTGGTGAGTTTGTTTAACACAATATTGCTGTCAAGCAATTCTCGTCTGAGGCTTAATCACAGAAACAACCTGGTGATGCTAAATGAAGTTTCATTAGACCACCTCTCAAGTCATATAGATTATCTGAACGATAAAAAAGGGTAAAAGAAGTCCAGTGATCAGTTGCTAAAGACATATATTCCGAGCTAATGGGCACTGTCCCTAAATGCTGTATTTCGAGGACATCACCACTCTATGTCCAGGCCCTTTACAGACTCTGTGTTCGCTGAAAGGTAATGGAGCACAGCTAATTGTATAGAAATGAGAGACAAGCCTGTGTTAAGTATTCGGTGAGTGTTCAGATTCAGCGTGAGTGCAGAGACATTGAACAAGGCTAGAAGACCTCACCCATTCAGTCATCTTGAGTGTTCGAAGATGCATTATCATTGTTCAAGACGGAAAGAATCCGTCAAACAGCTGCATGAAATAGTTAAAGCGAACCCTCGTTCACTGCCATTACTATTTCTTGTCATCCTCAGATCAGTCTCATCCGATCGACGACATCGCCTATAGCCATACAACTCGTCGACCGAGCCGCATCCCTCCATTACACAAAACAGGAAATGCCTCTCCGAAGATTCTCTGGTTGTATGGGATCCTCTCCCGACGTCGCTCTACACCTGACTATCGGAGTTTGCACGGCCATGGAAGGCCATCCAAACCACTGGATTCTCATGCTCACCGATGCTGACGCCGAGTACGCAACATGTTACCATCCCTTGGGTGGTCCTTCAAGACGCAGACCCTGGGAACTTGTGATTGAGAGTGGAGAGCGAAGAAGCTGGGACGTCGACCAATTTTATCACGTCTCTGAGATCTCAGCGCGACATACAAGACAGGTAAAGGCTTCTGCTAAAAAAGTTCCATGTGGGTTTAGTCAAACATGGGTTGTGAGAGTGCTCTGGGATCTGGAGCTGCAGAAAGTCGTCCCTCCTGGTACGGCGAAGAGGATCGCTCAAGCTGTGCAAGAGGATCCTTATGCTGATGTATCACCTATTGTGGAAGAGCATGAAGGTTTCCGGGATCAGATGTTCGACTGGGTAGAGAAGCATTGCTTGTCTAGGCTTGGGTCACCTAGACGATAAAAGGACTATATAGCGCAGGTCGCCCTTCTCTCTCATTTCTTTGAGTTCGTGACAGGTAAGTAAAGGTATAGTATAGGCTACACGACAAATGAAATAAGGAGCTCGCCAGCCGGACGACGAAGCATTGTCTCATGAAAATTCGCACTGAAGGCTACGAGTGATTATGCCCTGACTACAATTCTGTATATAGAAGACGACCACGGTTAAATCAGGATCATAATGTTAGATGAAATTCCCTAAAATTTGAGAAAGTCGTCATAATTTAGGCCTTCCTTAGGATAAAATACCCTAAAACTTTACCATCATCGTCCTTTGTCCTGCACAGTCAGAGCATATCGATAGCATCCAACGTTCTGTTCTTCTTGTCTCGGATCTCCATCACGTACTTTTCCACAGCACAGTCCTGGGCTCTCAGTTCGTAAATGAAAGTAGGCTTCTGCTGCCCTGGTGGGTGAACTCGCCCATCCGCTTGCTCATCCCACGCTTTCTTCTACCTGGGTCCGCATCAATAACAACATTTGCAAACTGCATGTTAAGTCCCTGACTACCAGTACCTCGACTGGCCAGTAGTGTGTGTGGGGGCGTAGCTTGGGCAACCTTCTTGATGGTTAGATAGCACTGGACTGTGTTGAGACGCCCATTGTATACATCGTTGGCCATCGGATGGTATGCTTTCTTGAGCACAATTGCCACGATGTCTAGGAATCACACGCTTTCATCGACAATGATAAATGAATCCTCAGGGCGAAGGTCGAGATGTTGTCGCACTGTATCGAGTATCGCCTCAACACGTGTTGACAGCGAGTTGTCTCCTTCCTCCAGCTGCCGACACCACGCGGCAACCTGCTCGAGAGCCTGGTTGTCCAAGTCGTCGGGGATGGCATCGCCCACGTCTTCCTGTCTCACGGATTCCATTGAGACCTCTGTGGGCGAGCTGTGGCTGCACCAGCATCGGATGGTAGGCGTATTGCTGGGCCTCGATGAGATGCGACCAACCTGCGCTATCATCCTTCTTCCCTCGAGGGACCTTGCCACGAAACTTGCGACCCGGTGATTTCTCATTTTTCTTCATCGTCCTCATCATGAGCCGCTTGAATTCTGCAAAGGAGTTGTTTGAATTTGAACTGTCTTTGGGGACGAGGGCGAAGAGTCGCACAATGCCAGTCCTAGGCGGAAGGCGATCTTGGAGAGTGGATATTGGGTTCAATAAGCTGGCTGCGTCGATCATCTGGACCTACCGGATTATATGTCTCCCGATGGGATGTCGAGGCGCGCTCTTCCCAAGCTCTTTGAACGTACTCAGAAAGATATTGAAGTCGGCGATGCGATGCCCTTTAAGCAGGCTCAGCAGGGCATATCCGTCCTCCCATGTGTTGTCCAGGGGCGTGCCTGTCAAGGCTAGACAACCTTCGAATTGCCCACGGAGTGCAGTGACGGCAGCAAATGTGCGAGTGTTGCTGTTCTTGATGATATGGGCCTCGTCAAGGATCATGCATTTCCCGATCGGCTTCCATGGCTCGGACTCCAGGCTGCCAGAAAGGAGGACCAGCTTCGGTCTTTTTGGGAAGAGGAACGCCAGCTCCGCACTGTAGTCTTCGACGGCATCCTGGAACCTTGCGACACGGTTCACCTCCTCAGCATGATATGAATAGGAGGCGATTGCGACCCTGTACTACCACAGGTTGAAGGGGAAAATTGATTCTTCAAAAGGCAAACGGTAGGCTTATGGGCATGTCTCAGGCTTTGCATCACAATGACCGATACCCTTTCCTGATATTTGTCCGCCAGTCGTACCGCATCAAAGAAGGCATCGATCTCGGCCATCCACTGGGAGAGGTGCAACGAGAAGTGAAGGCTCATCTCCAGGCTCCCAGGATAAAGCAGCCATGGCAAGCACTATCGGGGTCTTGCGAAGCCCTGGGGGTCTCCCAATATCATGCCCTTGAGAGGGCCAGCAAGCGATCGCAAAACGGATCCCACAGCATGCTTCTGGTGATCGAACAGTGTATTGCCATACTTGAGGCCGGGTATACGGCCTGCGCGTGGCGCTTCGTGTTTGGCGATCTATTGCGAACTCACGATTAGTCAACGAGTCGATAATGGCGCCACGAGATGAACTCACAATCATGTCGTTAAGGGTATTGAGGTATGTGACGATGCTTTCTTCGCCGTAATAGTCATATTCTTCATCCTCGCTGTCTTCTTCATCGCCGTTCGCGGGCACATCAACGTGACCATTACTGCCATCTGCAGGGTCCTGTGTAGAGTTCTCCACGTCGTCAATAGGTTGCGCCGTTATGTCCGTCAGATCCAGTTGAGTTGAAGAAGGAGTAGATGATAGAGGAGGGAAGGAAAATGCAAAAGAGCGTACAACGAAATCGGAGCATGATAGTATTTACATAATGCCTGGCACCTGATGACAGTGAATCACACGACAAGAGGCCATTTCTGCACGAGTACAACCAGATGCAAAGTCGTCGACAAGATGACCCAAGAAAGACAAGGAAGATCAGCTCTCACGCCACGCCCTTAGGTTTGTCTTTGATAGCTAGCCTCGATAGAACGACATCAGCCGAGTTTCACTCAGAGCTGGTTTTGGAATAGGTGAAGACTCTTGCTTAGTACTCTCGACTGCCCAGTGAATGAACCACAAATCCTCGCATCAACAAGCATTCGCTGCCGAAGGAACGTCGGTATTTTTCGTCGACGATTGTCCTGTTCTGATTGTCATCCACAGCTGCATCGAATCGTTCGTGACCTACACTGACGGCTGTCAAAGAGCTCGTCGCAAAGTATGAGCCCTCTCTACGATAGGTATGTAAAAATAGGTACGTTGTTGAAGCAGCTCGGCGCCTCCGTCAACGTCCACAAGATAATGCTTTCGACAAAATAGCTGAATACTCCGAATGGGCATTACATTGCGAATTTTGTTGCCGTTACGGAACAAATAGGAAACCACGGTAGTAAATGAGCTAGTCAAAGAACTCCTAAGTTTAGGATAAATTTACCTAAATATTTTGTCACTCTAGGATGGAGATCGTAGGTAAGCTTATAACTGGGCTTGTTGGATCACAGTAGTCCACGGCTGCTTTTCAGCAATTTAGCTTGTCCATACCTAGCTATTGAAGTAAATTGTCGATTTGAGGCTTGTTTTTGTGCCTGTTAACCTTGTTGCCTCACCGTTTGTAGAGTCGTTGATTGAACAACGGTCGAGATCTCAATCCGTTGAGATAAGGTCTCCGATCTCGTGCTTATCTCTACCCTGGCCAATGACTGAATTCAATCACGTAGCTTGTGCTGCCATTGGCGTCGCTGCTCAACGGTAACTGGCTCGATTTCCGGACAAGCTCATTTAAGGTTGGCGTACGTCAGGGCCATTCCATCACAGCTGAAACCCGCCGCAGGGCGTTAGCTTCCCTTCTGACGACGGGAAGCTCCCTGAAATAGAGGCCCCCGACCACCTTAAATACTGGGGAGCTCTGCATTTCACCTCCGTGCCAACGTCATCAACGACAAGCGGGCATCTTCACCTCCACAACAAACACAACCCGTGATGGATTTCTCCGACTTTGAAGTCATCGACCCAATCGCCGAGTTTGGCCATGAGAGCAGCGACGATGAGGATGCGCAGCCTCCGTATGCGCATCTTCAGGGCGGTCATCCCCCGTGGCAGGGCCATGAGGGTAAGCTAGTCGGTGTTGTTGACATGGGCAGGTGAGAAAATAGAGACAATCCATCGGCTGCAACGAAGAAACTGACAAGTGATGCCATAACCAGCAATGGAATTCGTCTCTCAATTTCCGACCTTTCGAACCCATTGGCTCGTATGCTTCCTACCGTTTACCAGTATCGCGCCTCCATTTCTCTGTACGACTCTCAATATGATCCTGAGACTGGAGATCAGATTCCCATCCCCGACGATATCATCGAGTCTGTCGTTTCAGTCTTGAGTCGATTCGTTGTTATTTGCGGCGACTTCCGGTGTAAGAAGGAAAATATCCATGTTATCGCGACCGAAGCCACCCGCGCTGCCCTCAATTCGAAGCAGTTCTTGGCTGCTATTAAAGACAAGACTGGTCTGACAGTTGAGCTTCTACCCAAAGAGGAAGAGGGCCAGATCGGTGCCCTCGGCATCGCCAGTGGCTTCTCCAACATGGAAGGCCTTGTGATGGACCTTGGCGGTGGCAGCACCCAGATTACCTGGATGCTCAGCTCGGGCGGTCAGGTTCGCATGAGTCCCAAAGGCAGCTTCAGTTTCCCATATGGGGCTGCTGCTTTGACCAAGAAGCTCCACGATCTTCGTGACGGTAAGAAGAAGGATGAAGCCGATGCAGCTGTCAAGGCCTTTGAGAAGGAAATGATCGCCAACTTCAAGGACGCATACAACAACCTGCAGATCCCGGCCGAGATGACCGAGAAGGCTGAGAAGGAGGGCGGGTACCGTATTTATCTCTCCGGAGGTGGTTTTAGAGGATGGGGATATCTGCTCCTGTACCTGAACCAGACCGACGGCAGTTACTATCCCATTTCCATTATCAATGGATATACTGCCAAGCGCAAGCAGTTTGAGGACACCGAGGCTCTCAAGCATGTCGCCCATGCCGCGAAAGACATTTTCCGTGTTTCCGATCGTCGAAGATCTCAAGTCCCCGCGGTCGCGTTCCTTGTCAATGTTCTTTCAGAGTCAATTCCTGGAGGTATCAGAGAGGCACACTTTTGTCAGGGCGGTGTCAGAGAAGGCTTCCTCTTCCGCCAGCTTTCACCATCTATTCGAGCTCAGTCTCCCTTGGAGGTCGCCACAGGCTACTTTGCCCCGGGTTCGCGACATCTCATTCAGCAGTTGCTCAAGAACGCAATTCCGAAACCTTCTAAGAAGAAGGAATTTCCAGAGGAGTTCGGCGAGCCTGTTGTTGACTCATTCGCTAATGCGATGTATCTGCACATGTTCATGAGTAAGGAGACAGCCTCAACGACGGCTCTGTACTCAACCAGTGTCGGAAACATGTCTGCAATCCATGGTGTTTCGCACCAAGATCGAGCAAGGTTGGCCTTGATGCTCGAGTCCAGATATGGCGGTGAACTTCCTCCTCGTGAGCTGGAGTTCCGCGAGTCACTTCGTGACATGCTCACACCTGAGGAAGTCTGGTGGGCATCATACATTGGCAGGGTCGGACAACTCATCACCGCGCTCTACCCAGCCGGTAAGATCCACAAATCGAAGCCACGCGTCGTGTTCACGTCTCAGTGGTCGTACACTTTGGGCAAGAAGAAAAATAAGGAAGGTCTTCTGCTCACAATCTCGGTACAGAAGACAAACGATGACCCAGCAAGAACAAAGGAGACTGTAAAGGAAGCAGCTAGTGACGTGGAAAAGATTGGAAAGAAGAAGAACTGGATTGGAGATGATGAGCCGTGGGGAATGAAGGTTAAGGTTAAGGTTGTGGAGGAGGGCATACTCTCTGAGGAAATGGAGAAGCTCAAAATGTAGGATATCATGATCTTTGTTTCGGAAATTGTGGAAAAGCATAATGGGCATGTTTTGGGAATTGTGAAAGGGTATGTTGGAAGGTACCTAATGGAAGGGCAGAAGGTATGATGGTACTGATTAGCTGATTTGGAACAAATTGAGTGTGTTTCGTCCCTTGCCCACCGTCGTCCTCGTTATACTTTCGATTTACCTTTACTCTAACAACCAGTGCACACCCTGAAGGAGATCCTGCAGCCACTCCTTGGAAACAGGCAGGTCAGGGCAAGTGGTCCAGAAGCCATGAGGTAGCCCTGAGTAGATGTGTGATTTGGTTGACAACCCAGCTTCTTGGAGCAGTTGATGGAGAAGTATAGCCTCGTCCCGACGCGGATCCCAACCGCAGATCGCAAAGTATGCTTTCTTTGCTATACCAGCATGGGAATCGAATAGAAGAGGAGACAGTCGCTTGTCTGTTTGGGGAGCACCATATAGTCCTGATGCATGATCAGTACTGTCTCAACACTTTTGCTGGAGAGTGTACCGGCGAAGTAGTCGATTGACTTTCGTGTGAGGCCAGGAGCATCATTGATCTCGTCCACACTCAGAATACGATCCAGATACTTCTTCGGCCTCACATCAGGATGACAGAAGCTCCCAGCGAGAAACATGACACCAGTGATTCTTGGAGAGAGGCCCTCATCACGAGCCAAGTTCGATATTCCAGCAGTAAAGTTGGCGCCAGCAGATGTGCCACCGAGAATAAAGCCCTTGGATAAGTCCGTGCTGAGTTTCTCCTGGCCTTCTGGCGATGCAGCCTGTACAGAATGTTAGCTTGAGGTAGTTTGGCAGCACTGTACCTTACCCAACGGACGACGTCGAAGCTATCTTCAAAGCCAACGGGAAACTTGTGCTCAGGCGCAAGTCGATACTCAACACTTGCAATTACGACAGGAATTTCCAATGCAAGTGCTCTGCATGTTACGTCGTCTGTTTCAAGACCACCCGTGACATACCCACCGCCGTGCATGTATATGAACAGAGGGAGGGCATCGTTGTGAGCAGTTTGACGGTAGATGCGCAGTGTGATAGACGTGTTATCGCGCACAGTGACATTTATTTCGTAAATATCGAGACTTTCCTGTGGAATAATCGGATCATGATCTCTGGCCATGCCCAAGCTTGGTTTTGTGCCTGGGGGAAGATTGTTTGGGAACTGATGGAGTCAGTAACAATATCATGAAGTTTGCACACGACTTAGCGTACGTACATCGACCCATTCGGAATGGGGTGTTGCATAATGTCTATATTCGGCCATTTTGATTATACAATAGAAATGATGTTTTATTTAATAGATGTACGACGGTGAGAGCTGTGTTTAAATAACTGCGCTGAAATCTATACAAGGGCGAACTCGGAGTCGTTTTGCTGATCTTTGCCTCTCGTGTTGGAGACGCAAGACTAGTCAGCTACTGATCATCCAAAGGATCCGAGATCTTTGGTCATTTGATAGATTATCTTATCTGATCGTACTGTTATGGTAGTCTTGTCTAGTACCATTGCTTGCGCATGCAGCCTCCTCTATGACACTTCCGATGACGGCTCAAAGGACTGGAGGCCCTGTCATCGTCACCTCATTTTCCATGTCCTGCGCTTGCTCTGCTCCTTCGTGTGTTTCTCCAAAAAGGGCGCTTTCTCCAACCCATCAGCCTGAGTCTTCCATATCTTCTTCCCCATTGCAACATACTTGTCCCCAAACTTTTCAAGCTCTACCAGCGCAGTCTCTCTAGTGACTCGATGCATCTCAGCATACTCCTCATCAGTACCAAACGTCGCAATCTTGTATCTGTGCTTCCACATCGCAACCATCTCCTTCGCTAAGGCACTTTCAGCTTGTATGTTCTTTGCGACAAGATAAAACGAAGACCTGATCTTGTGGTGCTTGTGGTGCTTGTACAGTTGAACCGTTGCCATTTTGCTGAATTGGTGGATCAAGTCGAAGCTTCGCCAACTGTCGAGCTTGTGCATCAGAATCACCATCGTACCATCTTTCTTCATATGTTCGAGACCCAGAGCAATCTGTGTAAGAGTTAGGCGAGTAGCTTCTCGGGGCTCCCGCCATTCCGCACGGGGGTGAGTGCGCAGGACTTGACCATCGCAGAAGACGAGATCAAACTTCTCGTTATCGCCCAAGACCTTTTCGAATAGGAAGTCATATGGTCCTGGAAAGTTCAACGGAACGTCGTCTTTGGTAATACCCATATCAGCTGCCAGAGTTGTGATGTCGCGATACTCCACGTCCACTTTTGTATCGAGAATCTTGACGGCGTGTCCACCTTGCTCAACGGGGAGACTCATGGCTCTGATGTAAATATCAGGATTCATGGACATGGCCGCGGCCGTGTCAACGAAGCCACCTGGTGCTACACACATGTCTAATAAAGCCGGCTGCTCGACTTCATCCAGATTCAGAACATCAGTTGCCCTATCGAGGTCAATTGCGATAGTCTTCATCATGGCGTAGAAGAAATATGTACTGCTCGTACTGCATTTATCTGCGACTGCTCGTTGTTTCTTGAAGTGGTCGTCACCTCGACTTGTCTCCCAGCCCTAGCTTTCTCGTTAAACAATTCTCCTTGCTCAGTATCTTTGTCAAAGACATACCTTTCTTCTCAACTCGTGGAGACGGCGAAACTCCTCGACATTCTCCAAGAGATAATCGCGGATAGTCTCTTGAGCAGATCTCTCAGGCTCTGGGACTTCGGGTCTGGCTTGCATCATTGTACGTGTCTTTTCTTGCTCTTGTTGTCCAGTGGTAGCATGTTCGCCAGGGCTAGAGCTTGAAGTGTCAGCGTCGGAGGGCATGTTAGAGGCTAGAGATTCGCTACTAGATACAACAGTTTGAGTCGAAGTGAGATTAATTTCCCATAAAGTTTTAATGACATTTATACCTTCACAGAATGCTATCATCTTACGTATTTCTGGGGGCCTATTTCCTTTGTTCCAGTTTTTGCCCATTCACCAAATGGACCAACAAGCAACAGGCCAGTAATCGTTGGTGATTGCCAACGAGGTCGGCCTCCAGCATTAAGACCATACCATACCATGTAGCGCAGCACCAAGGCTCTCCCGAGCACAAAAACTTGGTTGATAATTGTTCTGCAGTCATTGATTGGTCCTAAATCTCATGAGGTCACCAACACAGGCTGCCCGGCCCCTTCATCACCACTCAGAACACACACAGTTAGATATTACAGCAGGTTTTGAGTGAAATAAAGTGGAAATTCCTTTCCGGATTCTTGTTGGTTGATGACCTGACTCTTTGTGGCTCTGCCAATCGATCATAGATACCATATAATAGTTGTAAGCAACGAAGCAATGAGTAGCATTACATTCAATGTTAAGCCTTAGACAAGATAACACAACGGAGACACTTGGCTTTAGCCTTTGCAGTCACTGCAGATATACAAAGCCGGAGTGGCTGGAAATCAAGCCAGATGCAGCCCTTAACTATAGCAACCGCTTATCAATATTCGCAAGCAGAAGTTAAGTAGTCTATATTAAAACAGTTAAGCCGGCTCATAAGTATTTGGGTATCGGGTATAAATTCTAAACAGCTGTTGATGGGCCGTCCTGGGGAGGATCGATCTTCTTGATCTTTCTATATCCCTCTCGCATTTCCGTCTTCTTGAATCTTGTCGAGTAAAGATAATGAACAATAAACCACTGATATACACAAAACAAACTAGAAATTGTTAGATAAAAGGTGAGAGCCAGTAGGGATGCCACTTACAATGCACAAATGCCAAAACAGCCACAAGCAATGCTAAGGTTGTCAAGCATTGCTACTGTTCCAGTAGATATATCACCAACAAAGCCCGTCCTCCGCTTGTCGAGACTTGACTCATTGTACGCATCTATATCCTCCCGAAGAACAAATATGACGGTAAGAGCGGCAAGCCACATTAGAGTTGAAAGGGCCAGAATCAAAATATACCATATTGGCGGTCTTGGGTTGTTGCGGCCTTGTGGCTTCACTGGTATCTTGAAGGCAAAGAAATGAAGAGCTCCCTGAGTCTGGTCAGCAAGCTTATATATGTATACAGGTGATTGAACCTACGACTGCAAGATTGTACGCCGATGCAGCAAGCAAATTATGTCCCGGATGTTTAGATATTATCCCGGCTGAAAGCCCAATAACAGCACACGAAGCTATCCACCTCCCGATATCCGCTTTAAAAGCATCATCATAAAGTTTCTTAACCGGATTCGTCTCCTTCTCTCTCCCCAGCATATCCCTGACGATTTCGCCCAGTGGCATAGGACATATTGGACTCGACATGGCTGAATGCGTAGGCAAGCTGCAGATGAGAAGGATCAGGTGTTTTTTGGGCGCCGCCGCGTAATCTAATGTTTTATGGCTGTGGTCTTGGCTGGCCAGGGGATGTTGATCCAACATGACGCTAGGCCAAGGGTCGAAACTCCATCTTTTGGCCTTGGCCCTCGTCACTAATTCCTTTTGCACTGCCACTGTGAAATTGGCGGTGCCTGGGCCTCAATCATGCCATGTCTCGGATAAAAGGTCCAAGCAACTGCTCGCGTAATGGTCTTATTTGGGGGTTTAATGCCAAGAAGCTTTGTATTTGATCATGAAGTAATTGAAGATATTCACAACTCGAGTTTGTTTGAAGGACATCGTTTTTTTGTAGTAGCTACTCGAATAGATCCACAACTATTTTTTGGGGGGCATGTGAAAACTCATATTCTATAGACTGGACCAATGAATTTTATGAGAGAATGATAAAGTATTCAGGCAACTCTCTAATCTTTGGCCATGGTTCATCATTCGTACAGTTTAGATATCAAGTGCGGAATAGATGCTCAATATTGAAGTCCTCGTGAAACCGATCGCATTTTAAACCAAATATAATTTAAATATCACCTTTAACCTCGTATTATTGCCCAAAAGGGGATGATACGGCGCTGCAAGGATCTACGACAGCTCAGCTCTGTATGGATGTAGGAGGCTGTGCTTAAGGCTGAAATTCCAAGTACATCCTCCAACTAAGCGCTCATGCTTATCTTTATGCAAATCCTAACGCATTATTTCCCCGAAGCTGACGACAAGATGGGGCTCATACACGTGGAATGTGATAGGTGCCTGTTGGCCGGTTATCTGTCAATCCCCCATATCTAAACAAATTTGGTTGTATCTGCGAGCTACGACGGAGTGGCTGGGAGGAGGACGCCTTAGTTGCCGTGTCTTGCGGATTGGTTGTCACACAATCCTATTGATTACGGAGACACATGTTTGGTGAGTGTCTTGATGTCGTCTTCCTCATATATAAGCCCCCGGCCTCCTGGCTCTTGATATCTTCTAACCCATCTCTCACAACTTACAAACACTTGATCTAACATCTACGCAACAATGGGTGATAAAAACGAAACATGGACACCAAGCTACGACAACTGCGATAAAGTCTCGGACCGTTGCCCCGTCGAGTACACCATCTACCAAGACTATCTCTCCGAACCAGCCTCAGGATTTTTCGCGATCGCTTTTGCACTGCTCTTCCTCGCTCAAATATTTCAGGGGTTTCGAGCTAAAACATGGTCGTACATGATATGGCTGGGCATCGGAACAGTCTTTGAAGTAGCTGGTCATGTTGGACGCTTTGGACTAGGAAGAAATCCATGGCAGCAGAATGTCTTTATCGTGCAGTATCTGACACTCTTATTGGCCCCTACTCTCGTTGCTGCTGCTATATCAGTGACGTTCAAACATCTAGTTGTTTGGTATGGGGCGAAATGGTCTTTCCTCAAGCCCAGGCTATATCCCCTCGTCTTTGTCGGTACAGACTTTATCTCAATTTTCATTCAAATTATCGGAGGTGGCCTCACAGCTATGCAAAGTATGGGCAAAGGGTCTGAGACCACACAGAAACTTGGGGAGGCTCTTGTCATTGGCGGTGTCGCCTTTCAAGTTGCTAACATGTTGTGCTGTGGTGGTCTGATGCTTCTTTACGCTCGACGTCGGAAGCAGGCAATGAAATATCGAGACCCGTTGATGGGAAACGCGACTGATATGTACACAACCGGCATGCCAACTCGTGGGCGAATTCCTGTTGCTCGAGAGCAGGCTACGCTAAAGGAGGCAAAAAGAGTCAAGTGGTTTGTCTATGCCCTGGGTATTGCTTATACCTGTATCATCATCCGATGTGCCTATCGGTAAGATTCTATCGACACTCCTTTCCCTATACTAGCTAACTATCACTCAGTATCGCGGAAACTGTCCCAGATATTGGGGTTGATGTTCTCCGAAACGAAACACTATTCATCGTGTTCGACGCAACAATGATGTTGATTTCCATCGGCGCTGTGACTATCCTCCACCCCTGCTTCTTCTTCCCGTATTTGGGCCTCAGAAAGAAGCAAAAGAATCAAAGCAAGGTCTATGAGGGTTATAGATTGGAGAGTAGTTCAGCTTTGGTTGGGCAGCAGCAACACCCGCAGCAACAGCAAGGATATGCTTGAGGTTGACTTTTCGGTAGTTCAGAGCCGCGTTCTGAATTACAAGTTTCTTTCATGAGTTTGTCGTTGGATTTCCTGCCTGTTGGGCTATCTAGCATGTTTTATAATTCTGGGGGCTCCAAGATATTCAATTTGATTCGTACAGAACAGACAACATCATATTGCTCTCGATAAATCTTTATATCCGTTCTCCGAGTACTAACCTGATCACCTCCAAGACGTAGACACGCCTTCGGCTTTCAAGACCACGGACCTGGTGAATCAAAGCCGCGATCGGTTGCAGAATCTTGTAGCCTTTATCAAATTAGAAACTATTTGACCATCGAATTTGACTATTTTATAGGAATATTACGTTAGCGCCTTCCTATCTCTTTGACCGGCACAAGGCAATAATAAGTCACTCGCCCCGCTTTTTATAGGTACCTGCGGGGTATGTAAGGTTCCCTGTCAGACAGCTTCTTCTTTTATTACTACTAAAATCATCAAAATCCTTATATAAATTAACTATAATAAGTCTCGATTAAAATAATGAGCTCCTAAGAGATACCTATACTAGATGATTAAAGCTTTAATAGCTGGCCTTTTACTGTAGCTACTAATGACCTCACTGAGCCACCTAACCTTCTACCTGAGGAGGGCTGCGGTGATGATTTTTAACCTTTTAATATAAAAGATCATGATTTTCAGATTAACCCTCTACCCTAGTAACCACTTGAATTATTCTAGCTTTTTATACCTATTTCCCTTATACGCTTATGGGTTAGATATACTGAAGACTGGGCTTTTTTTTACGCCTTTAATGGCATTATTAATAGCTAGAATACCCCCTTTTCTGCCTACTTGCGCTTAAATGACTAGGAAGGTATCTCTACTATATAAGTATATATATAGCTTAGTATCCTTATTTACCTAGGAATTTATAGGGAAATATCCCTTAAAGACTATTAGAAGTCCCCTAGCCTAGGAGATTAGCGCCCTCTTTATCTATTTACAAAGCTTATACCATTATAGAAGTTCAAGCTAATTATATGGTATTTCTGCACCTTTAATTACATTAATCTCGATATAGGTGATAAGAAGGATCTTCTAAAGACCTTCTAAGCGGCTAAAGAGTGGTCTAAGTATATATAAAGGGTGTCTATTAAGCTCTATTTTCTAAGGACTAATCTGACTGTAGATAAGTATATAGTCCCTTTTACAGGCAGATCAAAAGAGATAACACTTATTAAGGGAAAGCCCACGCTAGTAGGATTTAAAATCTAGGTTATTACACAATAGGGCTACTTTCTGCAGTAGATTTAGTATATAAAGGCATTACCAGTTATAGCTATAATAGTTAAGCAAGAGGTACTAACGCTATACAGTAAGAAGGGGAAGCTACAGACTGAAGTCCCTTTTAGCAATATATAGAGTATTGTTATTTACCTACTAAAAAGGCTAATAATAGCAATATATTATATCTTTATAGATAACCTCTTCTCATTACTGTAGCTCTTCCGCCTCCTTTGGTAGCTTAGTTATAGGGCTATAGGCATAGCATGCCCTAATTGCAGTATCACTACTATAATAAAGCAGATAAAAGAGACTAGAAAGCTTCCTAATAGCAAGTAACTAGTATATAATAAGGTATATTTAATCCCAATAACAGATAAACAGGTACAGATAACTTTACCTATATTTCCCTTACTAATTTATCTCTTTTCCTTCCCTTTAAGTCCTTTAAATCGCTTGGAAGGATAGCTCTATAATGCTCTTCCTTTCAACTATGCATAGCAGAGCCCCTCTTAACCGCATACTAAAAAAGAGGAAGTTACCCGCCAAACGAGGCATAAAGGCAGAGGCATAATGCCTAAAGGAGGTCTTTAATAGAAATAAGGTTAGGGTTATCTCTATTCCTTCTATTACCGCTCAGTATAATAATAAAATAAATCACGTAGATCGCGGCGATTAGATAAGATCCTATACCTTATATCAGCACTGTTTCTAGTGTAGTCCTTAATAGGCATTACTTTAGTCTTTCTTTCTTGACATTGCACTTACAAATAGCTTTATTTTACAGAAGAAGACCTAGTAGCTGCGTTAGAAGCCCTATAATACACTTCAAGACTGGAAAGAGGCTATTTATAATGCCATTTTTAACAAGTATGGCACTGATAGTAGCCTCAGGAAAAGATGCTATATAGGGAAGGAAGAAGATAGCGAGGATCATAAAGCACAGCAAATTCACCTATAAAGAGATATCAATTATATCAGAAGAGGCAAAATCTCGGCTTACCTAGCTTGCAAAGGCTGCCGGTAAGGGCAGCCTTAACCCTTTAAAAAAAGGAAGGAAAAAGGAGGCTATCTTAAGCCCCTTTTAGGAAATAAGCGTATTCAGAAGACCCGATACAGCTATAAAGTATATAATATAGCAATTTATAACAATACTGACTGTTAGTACTTCTATTACATGCCATTTTAGGTATAGTTAAAGGTACCGATCGTCACGGTCATTTTGATTGGCGCCCGCCCCATATCGGTACCTAACTGTTGCCTTGTGCCGGTCAAAGAGATAGAATAGTAGCCCGAGCCCTTTGCATTAGCTCAAACTCTGGAACGGTTGTATTCTGCTTATCCATGTGACTCGGATTGATAAACAACCACCGGATATCACAGCCGATGTATCATTTGATGTCAGCCATCGTTTCCTACGTCCGATGTCGCCTACAATCTGCGCCCTACAAGAACAATAATAACAGAAAACGAATGAAGATAATTCAAAAAGCACCATCAAGGTTCAAAAGGCGCAGTGTAGCATTCACTGGAAGGCGCACTTTGTTGGTTGTTGTATAAATATCAAGTGCTTTCTCCAAACATTGCATTTAGTTCCCTTCATTTCACTGCAAAATCAACTTGACGAATACACTGTTCAATGTCACAGACCTCACTCGAACTCGCTACTCCCAATGGAAATGTGTCTGATGACGCAGTCCAATTACAGAACCTCGATCGACGCTTCGAGTCCCGGGCAACAGATACCGAGTTCTCACTGCCTCCTGTCGACGGTGGAAGAAAGGCATATCTATTCTTAGCAGCTTGCTGGGTTGTTGAAGCTGTGACTTTTGGTAATCTGCCTTATTCATAAAGTTCACACATGGGCTGACAAAGGAACCAGGTTTTGGGTTCTCATTTGGCGTCTTTCAAGAGTACTACAGTCACCATGAGCCTTTCGCAGGCTCGAACAGCATCGCTGCTATTGGAACCACAACGACTGTAAGATACTTGCCCACTTTATCTCCCAAGGCTCTAACATGATCCAGGGAATGCTATATCTCGGAGCACCATTCGTGGTCATTATATGCCGCTTTTACCCTCGCCAAGCTCGCTGGTTTACCTACGCAGGTCTCTTCGTGACATCCCTAGCCATGGTCTTGAGTTCCTTTTGCACAACTGTTCCTCAACTCATAGCAACACAAGGGGTCCTCTTTGGAATCGGAGGCTGCTTCGCTTACTGTCCTTGTACTCTCTATATCGACGAGTGGTTCGTGCGCCGCAAGGGCTTTGCCTACGGAATTGTCTGGAGTGCTGCTGGAGCTGGAGGTGCTGTGCTTCCCCTGATTCTCGAAACGCTCCTCAAGAACTATGGCTTCCAAACCACTGCTAGAATATGTGCGGGCATCTTATTTGGGGCTGCAGCTCCGATCGCATATTTCATCAAGCCTAGACTACCACTTTCGGTTGCTATCCACAGAAAGCCTCTGAATATGCGGTTCGTCACATCCAGAGTGTTTCTTCTATATCAACTTGTCAACGTCGTCGAAGCAACAGGCTACTTTCTCCCTACGATCTACCTGCCCACTTATGCTCGGACAACCTTTGGTACCTCAACTATCCTCTCAGCTTTGACCGTTATTCTTGTCAATATCGCTACGACAATCGGTCTGATGGTAATGGGATCCCTTAGCGATAAGCTTGCAGTTACGACATGCATGCTCATATCTGCAGTAGGCGCGGGTATTTCCGTCCTACTTGTCTGGGGACTTACGGCATCTCTCCCTGTCCTGTACGTTTTCTGCATCATGTACGGTCTCTTCGCGGGATCTTGGGCCTCAATCTGGCCAGGAATTATGAGAGAAGTGACGCAGAAATTTCAGGATCAAAACGAGCACGTTGACCCTGTCATGGTGCATGGACACCTCTGCGTAGGCAGAGGAGTTGGAAACATCGTCTCCGGACCATTGAGCGGTTCTCTTATTCGAGGTCAACCATGGCAGGGAAAGGTTATTGGGGGTTATGGAAGTGGTTATGGCATTCTGATTTTGTACACCGGCCTCACGGGCTTGGTGAGCGGTATGAGCTTTTTGTGGCGATACGTGAATGTTTTGTGAGGGATGAACATTTCTGGAAGCTGAGTCTATCAAAGTACAAAGTATTAGCGGCGATATCTGGTTTCGAGCGTGTCACGCTAAAGGTGATTTGTAAGGCAACCTGATTGTTGTTCTGAGACACATAGCAGCCTTGGTCATGAAGTAACAGTGCTTGGCATTGATCAGAAACTTGAGAGCTAAGAACTGACGAAGGAAGAGTAAAAATTTGGGGCGCTGTATTTTATCAAGCTTCGCTTATACTAAGTACAGATGTAACGAGCTGACTGGCTATCATGCTATGAAAACTTTCTCCATAACGTTCATTCACCTAAGAGCTCTTCCCTTTGATGTGATAGACTGTCTGCTAGCGAGGGTGCGGAAGGAATGCTCATGGCCAGGCTGGCCCCAACAATTCGCGATGAGAGTATCCGTGAATACGAGCGTTGATAGACATTAACCCGAGAACTGGCGACCAAGAATCGAGAGGATGAGTAAACTCTTTAGAGTTGAGAGAACTTTTCACAGTCTTCAGACTCATCATGACCAGAGCCCATATGGCCAAATTAGCTGTCAGTGTATCCTCCCCCTCTGTGTCGCATGGAATAGCCTTCTAGTACACTCCCATTTTCCCAGCTTGGGTCTTGAAGAATTGCAGAGCGACAATCTCTTTATCTCCCAAGATGAACGAGAAACAAGTATTCGTTTTTTTGGCACAGGCAGCCAATTGTTCGATAGGGCCAAGTTTGGGTTGGTTGTCACGATTTGCGGTGACGAGGGAGCCTGACTCCCATGTGCAGGAGGGTACGGCGATGGCGGTAGCGTGAAAGGGGTTAATGCTGTCTGGGTTTGCATTATAGAAGACAAAGACGTGATCCTCGTTGCCGAAATCCAAAGTTCGAGCGTGCTCAGGGAGTACCTTCATCATATGTGTCGCTTCAACACATCCCAGATTCGTTTCTGCGCCCAACCTGGAACTGATGATGCTTTTGCCCAAACATATGGTTGTACTAAGTGGGGTGGGTATATGGAACGCCGCCATACAAGTATGTGCCATCGTGCAATGATTCTCGCAATGGAGCACTGGCACCTCATCCGATGGTCTGCTGGTTACAGAACAATCTAGAACATCGCCGTATGCATCCAAAATGTTGCCAAATGTGAATTCAGACCATGGAAGAATCTCTGACTTTTCCATCGAAGCTTTTTCGCAGCCATCGTAAGCTAAACTTCGGAAATTCTCGGAGAGTTTGATGATGGGTCTTCTCTTTGCAAGGTGGGAGCAAAGCGTGGGACGGTTCGGCTGTTGGTTCATGTTGGGTTTTGGAAGTCTAATGATTTGGTTAATGACGAGTAAGGACAATTAGAAATGGTATGATGATCCCTGAAAAGTTTTGAAGCTAATGTTGCTTATGTCAAGAGTGATGATGATGATGAAGGGAAGAAAAGAGAGTCAAGAGTCAAAGAGATGCAAGGTCAGTTACCCTGACTACCTGCATGAAGCGCAAAATACATCGCTCCTTACTTCTCCAGTACATAAACCAAAAAGGGATGTCTCGATCTACTGACCTCGACTTGCCTGAATGGGTAGGTAGGCACCCATTTTAAGTAAGGTAATCAAGATTCTGAACAACTGGATACCACCTGCCAATGTTTGAGCCTTTTGATCATAAGTCCTTGGAGTACCTAGGTACTATAGGTTAGTACCCTGAGGTAGCTTAAGAATGGCAGTTTGCAATGATTACATTCATTTATCGAGTAGCTCGGACCTGACAGAGTCTTGTGACATGAATTTCGGACAACCACTTTGTTAGATATCCATGGATGGTCTCGATAAGGCAGATAGAGCTCAGGGAGCAAGAAAACATCAGGTTTTAACAAAAGTTATCAAGATAAACTCAGCAAAGAGTGCTTAAACTTACAAAGGATATCCTAAATTTAGCAAAGATATCCTAAATTTAGCAAAGATATCCTAAACTTATGCTAATTAAGCTAAAGTCTTTTTATCAATTAGGATTAAGGTCCTGAGATTTGTTTCTTCCCCTGGGTTGGTTTTTATTGGCTTGATGCTTGCGTCTTTATATACCTAGGTATTTATGATCATGCTTTGTTGTGCCAATAAACAGACAGTCTGGGATGGCGCTTCTCAAGTTGTACGAATATAGGTTTCCTCGTATCTTCCGAGTTCTTATCAAACCCCGCGCCGGGAATACTTGCCAACTCTGTTTGCACTACCTGCCACCTGACGATGGCACTAGATATCCGTGGACCCCTCACATTTCAATTATCCTCAGTATTTTTACCCTGACTCTCATATCTACGCTTGTTCATCGTCAATATCCAAAGAAAATACCATGGGCCTTATCTTGGTTACTGCTCTGGGCTTGCTGCCTGTTTTGCTGATGTGCAGATACATCGTCTATCCTTTCTTTTTCTCCGCGCTATCTCGTATACCCGCACCGCACTGGACATGCCATGTCAGCCCTCTCTGGATATTAGCAGCAAGGAAGCGGAGGCGAGAGAATACGTCGCTGTATCGTGCACACCAAAGGCTTGGTCCAGTGATTAGAATTGGTCCAGATGAAGTGAGCGTCGACGGTTTAGAAGGCATGCGGACCATATATCAAGGGGGGTTTGAGAAAGGCCACTGGTATAGCGTCTTTGATAATTATGGGTAAGAGCACCAACTTATGGTACTGGACTGTTGGCGATGAAACTGATGCAAACATCTGTAGAGTCCCAAATATGTTTGCCACTGGCAATTCAAAGCCTCACTCCCTGAGAAAAAGGATGATTTCCAACGTATACTCCAAATCTTACATACAAGCATCCCAGGCCTGTAAATTACAAATGGCCGAGATTCTCGTCAACCGCCTCTTGCCCGCACTCGACGGGTCTCTTGAATCTTCCCGTGGGTCGATATCTACAGACTGTAATGATGTTGAAGTGTTCGGTCTTTATCTAGCAACAGCCATGGATCTCATCACTGCCTACATATTTGGTCTCTCTAACGCTACGAACTTCATCTCCGATGAGCCTTATCGCCGCGACTGGCAGGACATGTATCTTGCACGGGCCAACTACCCTTTCTGGACGCAAGAAGTCCCAAGGTTGACAAGCTTTTGCAAAAGATGCATTCCTTGGCTCAAGCTCTATCCACAGTGAGTTGACCAGTCCAATAAGAAACTCTCCGATTGGAACTGGGAACTCTGCGAGAATGTCCGGAAGACGTCCAAGGCGACAAGAAGCCCCAGTAACAGTCAAGACATTCAGCGCTCGGACGAGCCAGTAGTCTACAACTCACTGCTTGCTGGGATAGATCGTGAGTTCAAGACCCATGGAGAAAAGAGCATTCTATACACTACGAGCATTCTTCAACGAGATCGAGCCATTGCGTCTGAGGTTATGGATCACTCTCTGGCTGGACAGGAGACGGCTGGAATTGCTCTCACTTATGCAACATGGCATATTTCAAAATCTCCGGAACTTCAACGACAGCTTCATGCTGAGGTCCAGTTGCTTAAGCCATCTTTGGTGATCAACCCGAAAGCTGCATCTGGACTCATAAACACGTCGGCTTTGCCGGATCCTAAGGAAGTCGATTCCCTACCGCTCTTGCACGCTATTGTCACGGAGACGCTGCGTCTCCACGCGCCTATTCCAGGACCTCAACCACGCCAGACACCTCAACACGGATGTAACATAGCAGGGTATTTTATCCCCGGCGATGTAAGGATCGCATCACTGGCGTATACACTACACCGGGACAAAGAAGTATTCCCCGAACCTGAGGAGTGGAAACCAGAGCGTTGGATATCACAAACCCCCGGGAAATCGCCAGATGATGAGGGGAAGCATCGCGAGATGCAAAGGCTTTTCTGGGCTTTTGGAAGTGGTGGACGGATGTGTGTCGGCTCCAACTTCGCCATGAACGAGATGAAATTTATTTTGGCGTTCATCTACGCCAACTTTGAGACTTCCATTGTTGATGATGAAGAGATCGAGCAGGAAGATGCGTACACGGCGAGGCCAATTGGCGAGAAGCTGGTCATCAGGTTTACTCCTTTGGAGAAATGAGATGTAAATCTAGTTTAGACAATCATCTCAGTATATATATGTATATATGCCTTTTCCCTTTTCTTTTCAACAAATCACCCCACGCTGAGCTTGAGCAATACTTGAACGGTCACCAAGGCTGTTGAAAGCAGAGACTATTATTAATTAGGCTTGATTACTTGAAGTTCATGATGACTCCATATCATAAGAGTTTGGCCATTTAAGGTTCTAATCAACACTAAGTGCTTTGTGACTTTCAAGTCCAGCATATGCCTTAGCTACCTGTATGTAAGGATGGGATATACATAATACTAACTGATTTGCATTGAATGACAGTCGACATTCATACGTCTCTCTCTTTGTGTAAGCTTCTGTCTTCATGTCTCGAAATTCACCTCGACGGTGTGGTGCGAGCCTAACATGTCAGTATATAGTCTTCCAAACTGAATTTCACCAAAATAGGAATGGATTTGCAACAATAGTTGTTGAAAGATTCCACCAATCGCTGCATCACCGCAATTTTACCAACTAGGCAATTTGATTCCCCCTTCGCGACTCGAACGATGCCATTGGAGGATATTTCAAACCCCATGTAAATTCTCCTAGGGATTGTTGTACATAAAGGATGATAGCCCCGGTGTACCTGAAGCACGTCAACTCAAGATTCTTGTACTCCAATAAACATGAGAATCTCCTTACTGTTGGCCTTGACGGCCAGTTCCGTGGCGCAAGCAGCCCAACTTGCATTCCCCGGAGCTGAAGGCTTTGGTAGGTATGCAGTCGGTGGTCGTCAAGGGGAGGTATACAAAGTGACAAACCTCAAGTAAGCCGAAGTCTCCTTTCCTGCTCATATGAAATGTCTAATGAAACCAAACAGTGACTCTGGAACTGGGTCGCTTCGAGATGCAGTATCGAAGCCCAACAGGATAGTTGTCTTTGACGTTGGCGGAGTTATCAAGATCTCTGAGCGTATCGTCGTGTCTAAGAACATCTACATCGCCGGCCAAACTGCTCCTGGTGGCGTGAGTCTCTAGAACCTTCAAACTTACACTAGCTAAACCATATAAAGGGGATCGTCGTCTATGGCAATGGCTGGTCTCTTTCCAATGCCAACGACTCTATTGTGCGATACATCACCATCCGTATGGGTAAAGGCGGAACCTCAGGTAAAGACGCAATCGGTATTGCTGATGGCAAAAATATCATCTTCGACCATGTCAGCGTCTCGTGGGGCCGTGATGAGACTTTCTCCATCAACGGAGACGTCACGAATGTTACCATTCAGAACACCATCATTGCTCAGGGTCTTGTTTCTCACTCTTGTGGTGGCTTGATGCAGACAGATGGCGGAGTCAGCTTATTCCGCAATCTGTATATTGATAACAAGACTCGCAACCCCAAAGTCAAGGGTGTCAACGACTTTCAGAACAATGTGAGTGATTCTGGTGATATTTTTGGACGAGCTTCTTACTGTCGTACAGGTCGTGTATAACTGGGGAGGTGGTGGCGGTTACATTGCTGGAGATAGTGAAGCTGACAGCTATGTTAACATTATTAACAACTATTTCATTTCTGGTCCAGATACTACCGTCACAGCCTTTACTCGAGGAAACAGTTACTTCCATGCTTGTAAGTCATTTTCTTTCTCAGATGATTGTGTTACTAACTACGTCTCAGACGTCAAGGATAACTTCTACGACTCCAACCGCAATGGCAAGCTCGATGGCGCTGCTCTTTGCGAGAAAACCACTTGCTACTCTGGCATTGATTTTGTCAAGACTCCATACAACTATCCGGCTCCTACAGCCCTCACACCCCAGGCAGCCGTCGAACTAGTCCTCAAAAGCGTTGGAAACTCGCTGCATAGGGATGCTGTTGATACTGCCCTTATTGACCAAGTCAAATCTTATGGAACCAAGGGAGGGCAAATCTCTGATGAGAAGGAATTTGGTGGTGTTGGAGAGATTGCAAACGGTGCCGCGCTGAAAGATTCAGATGGTGATGGCATTCCTGATGAATGGGAAACAAAGAATGGTCTTAATCCCAATGACGCTTCGGATGGTATGAAGGTTGCATCAAATGGGTATGCTAACTTGGAGAACTATGTGAACTCCCTTGTTTGACTACATTCCCTTCTGATATCATTGCTCATAAGGAATTCGTGAATAACTCTTCTTGATTTTATAAACATTTTATGTGGTCAATGCTGATAATACATAAACTCAAGTTTCTACTACAATAACAAGACTAAGATCATTGTAAGATCGTTTACAGCATAACTGAGTTCTGAATTTCGGTATATATGCAGAGTTATTTGGTCTTTTAACTCTTTTCTATCGAGGTTGTCTTGCAAGGAATCAAGCACACCTTTGAATCCTGACAGGCTTTCCTGTATAATTGAATCATCTTATTGAGTCTGGCGCCATATTGATTGATGCCTAAAGTTTATGACGCCTCAACGAGACATATCAAGCTAACACACTGAAAAATCCCATTTAACTTTAGCTTTTAGAAGGCATTATACACATAGCCTCAACAAAGATAAGTCTCCCAATAAAAACCAGAATAATATGCTTTTATGATGACTCAATCAGCAACCTTATTGGCAGCAGCTGGGGTATAAGAAGCCGCCTGAGACTCTGATCCCTCATTGTTTGAAGCAGATCGGTAATTACATCTAGCTCTCAGGATAAGCAGATAGACTTCAATACAGAAGCTTAATCTCCCAGACGGGCCACTGATAGAGTCGCACGTGGCATAATAAACACAATCAAAATCACATTAAGTTCCCTTGAAGAGGGTCTGGCGCCATATGGAGAGATATTGTTGGTGCGTTTAATGTTTATCCATGCGTTTCGTTCGCGGTGATCGTCAATGCAGTTTCTGGTTTCAACATCCCGAAGTTCCCGGTAAGGTTTCATTACTCCTGTTTCACGGACATTAAAAGGGTTGCAATATAGCAGCTCATGCAGTACTTAAAGACATGCTTGAGTTCTAATTCTCCGGTTCTCAGCAGTTCTGTTCTCATCCGTCGAGACAATGCAGGTTAAAAATCTTTTCGTTGCGCTCTACGGCATCGGAGCATCATGTTCTACTTTACGACCACCAATTGAAAGACGCGCAACGACAGAAATTCCTTCAGACTCGTTCAACTCCCTCGAAACATACTGGAATTACCTGTATCCCTGGGGAGCCACACACAATGGCGGCGCCCGAATGGACAAGGAACACGTCTCCGTCACTGATGGCGTTCTCACTCTGACTGCTGAGCCACGAGATGACCAAGAAGATCCCATTCACTATCTCTCTGGAGCAATCCACGCCAAATCAACATTCACTGTTTCTGCTGGTGGTGGTTATGATATCAGTGCTGAGTTTATTGCTCCAGTTGCCAGAGGAACCTGGCCGGCTTTCTGGCTCAATGCTGCGAGCGGATGGCCTCCCGAGATTGATATTGCAGAGTGGAAAGGCTCTGGGAAGATTTCTTTCAACACATTCAATACCTCCGATGAGGTTACCGCACTCGATAGGGACTATCCCAATCCCGAGGAATGGCACTCTGTTCGTGCTGAACTGCGCGATGAGAACGGTCATGATGTCAGGGTTAAGTTCTTCCTCGATGGTGTTGAGCAGACTACACAATATGGTCGTGACTATATTGGAGCAGGTCTACGTCTGTAAGTATATCTCTTATGAGATAATGAGATTTGCCCCGGCTAATAGCTATATAGGATCGTCAACTATCAGACTGAAGGATCTTCTGGATCACCTGGTCCCACAACACGTAAGTTCCCCGCCAGTTCGATGTCTCTGCCAATACTGATTCATGTGTCATAGCGACAACTTTCCAAGTTCGAAACGTTGAGGTCGTCAGTCTCAACTAAGTCTCTTCCTTTTGATTGAGTAGTTTGGTAGTGATGAAGGTTATTTATCTTCATTCAGTGCAGCCGAGGGCATGGAACTATACGAATGAGGGGGGCAGCGTCTGTCAGTAGAGGCTCGAGCTTATTCGGAAACTTGCAGAATGATCCGCCGGCAATGTAACCCGTCAACCGATCAAACCCCTCAAAGTAGCAGAATTCATGAAATAAATCAAGAAGCTACTGCAGTGTGACAGTTCACCTGATGTCTAATTCCTTGAATCATGGCCAGTCAAGCATGGTTCGATGGCTGCCTTCAAACTTTGGTTCCACCGTCTCGGGTCAAGATCTACCGAGTTGCATTTCTGCATTGCGTATTCTGATGAGGAACTTTTGATTTGCTCGGGCTGAAGATGGATTTGCCAAGGCAAATTAGCCTGAGTTGGTGAGTGCCGCAGTCATGCATTGAGGGAATGGGTGTAAGCCCTGACTGCCATGTCTAGGTGCAACCCAACCACCTCATCCTTGTGCCTCAGAGCGTGGGGAGCTTGTGGCTGCTAAGAGTCCGATTAAGTTGGTTCTAACCGTGTAAATGGTTAAATGAGAAGACAAAAGTGATGGTTAGGCATTGATGAGGAGGTAGAAAAGTGGCTGCCTACTAGCGGCCGTCGGAAAATAGGGAATAAGAGAGAGCAAAGACTGAGACTACGACAAACCCCCAATCACATTTGGGGGAGGATTGTCAAATTTGGATCGCTTCCAGAAGATAAGCCTCATGATCGTGGTACCTTAATTGAAGGTATATAGGTCAAGCTTAAGACAAGACGAATCGCATATAAGCGCGTATAAGTGGGTGTCTTCGCGTTGGGAATTTCTTCACGAATCACGCGATGCTTGTGATCGTCCAGGTGTGGTACAGTAGCAGCCGAGGAGGACCTGTTCCTGGGTGTCAGCCGTCTTGTGATGCAGACGAAGCCTCAAGGTATCTCTGAGGGATTGCTCGAGTCATATTTATCCGGATTAAGCTATAACAAATGACAGAAGTGACGTTTGAACTGGCGTTTTTGGTATATTCCTGTCTAAAAGCATCGGCCGACGTAGAGAGAAACAGGGTTCTAGACCAAGATATCTGACGATCACCACCATCCCCCAGAAACTACCCCAGATTCCCCACCTCACTAGGATGAAGAAGCTGGGGAGGAGAAAGTCATCTTAGTGGTCAAGCTATTATCCGGTCCACTAACGATCGATGTTGACCACCCCATCCCTAATCACCAACTTCTTCCCCCCGCAGGATCTTCCACCAATGGCGGGGAAGTTCAACTACGAGATAGCTTCACTAACACGGGCCGTCGATCCTATTTCTACGGCGATGTGAACCGGTTCCCGGCCTCGAGGATCATCTCTGCATGGGGAGAACCATTGGGGATGGACGATATAACATGCCCATGTCCGGTGAGGGCCATCATGAGCCTCTCAAACCTCATTGCAAAGTAGTCTGCTGCTGGTAAACGACGAATCTGTTCACCATGGTAGCCGAAAAGCACTCCGGGGAGATTCAGCCCCATGTTGAGAGCACCGATGCTGGTCTTGACCATCTCAAGAATGTAGACCTTCACGACAAAGCCCTCGCCAACGAAGCTCTTGAAGCCACGGCCGATGAGCATAGTTTTACCGTTTGGCAGGGTTTCAAGACTTACAAGCGCGCTGCTTTTTGGTCCATCCGTAAGTTCTTACCATTGAACTGTTGGCGTCGAGATAGCTAACAGGCACTTGTCAGTCATCTCGACCACTGTCATCATGGAGGGCTACGATGTTACCCTCCTCGGTTCCTTCTACGGCTACCCACGATTCCGAGAGAAGTACGGCGAATATCTCGACAAGGAGAATGGACATCAGATCTCGGCCAATTGGCAGCAGCGCTTCAACTGTCTTGGTGCCCTCGCCAACATCATAGGCGCTCTCCTAAACGGTTGGGCTACTTCGCGTTGGGGACACCGCAAGGTTCTCATCAGTGGCCTCTTCTGGCTCTCAGCCTTCATCTTTGTCGTCTTCTTCGCTCCCAACATCGAGGTCCTTCTCGTCGGTCAGTTCCTCTGCAACATTCCCTGGGGAATCTTCGCTACAACTGGTCCCGCCTATGCTGCCGAGGTCACCCCTCTTGCTATTCGAGGATATCTCACTGCCTATGTCAACCTCTGCTGGTGCATTGGACAGTTCATCTCAGCTGGTGTACTAAAAGGTCTAGTTGACAACCCTACCCCGTGGAGCTACCGAATCCCCTTTGCGATCCAATGGGTTTGGCCTATTCCTCTCGCTATCGCAGCGTATATGGCCCCCGAGTCACCCTGGCATCTTGTCCGAACGAACCAGCTCGAGAAGGCCAAAGTATCCCTCGAGCGACTGTCCGAACCGGAACACAACATCAACTACGAGAATGCCGTTGCTCTCATGGTGCACACAAACAAGCTTGAGATTGAGGAGCGTTCTGGTACTTCTTACTGGGACTGTTTCCGAGGTAGTAACCTTCGACGAACCGAGATCGCTTGCATGGGTTTCCTCTCTCAGATCACCAACGGCGGTGCCCTTTGCTATAGTGGATCTTTCTTCTTCCAACAGACTGGTATTGGTCCCTCTGCTTCTTACGGTATTGCTCTTGGTGGAACTGGCATCGCCTTCGTTGGTACCATCATCTCGTGGTTCTACATCTACAAGTTCGGTCGACGAACAATCTGGCTCTCTGGTTTCTCATTCCTTGTCGTAATTCTCTGGCTTATCGGCTTCCTGGCGCTGCCCAAGCAGACTCTGTCCTTAGCTTGGGCGCAATCTATCCTCTGCGTTGTGTGGTTGGGAGCATACTCCATGTCTGTCGGCCCCATCATCTACACCATCGTTGCTGAGGTTGGTTCGACTCGTCTGCGTACACAGACTATTGTGTTGGCTCGTTCAACGTATTATGTCGGTAACATCATTTGCGGAGGTCTCATCCAGCCCGAAATGTTGTCTCCAGGATCATGGAACCTCAAGGGCAAGACAGTAAGTACAGCCCAATCGATACGAGCGTCGATGCAATGCTAACATGCTACAGGCCTTCTTCTGGGCAGGTCTTGCCACTCTCACTCTGGCTTGGGGTTATTTCCGTATGTTCGAAACAAAGGACCGTACCTTTGGTGAGATGGACTACATGGTAAGCAGCTGAACACGAGGACCGAGAACGCAGCTAACGAATTTGAACAGTTCCAGAAGGGTATCCCGGCACGCAAGTCTGCCAAGTACCAGATTAATGAGGACGAGGTCTTTATGGCTCACGAGAAACCTGAAGCTGAGAAGCACTAGATTGAGTGCTGAGGTTGCAGTTGGGAGGCCTCATGTGACGTGACGATCTGTGAATGGAGCCATGTCATGACTTAGCGATACCTTTTGCTTGATCAACAACATTAATGTTCTTGATGATGATAACCATTGGATAGGCGTGGCTGAAACTATGCTGGACTAAAGCCCAACCGAAGTCATGGCGGAATGTCTTGGTGAGACATTAGATCCAGGATCAGCGCCTAATCTTAACAACACGTGATAAGACGGTGCATGTTTGGGCTGCATATCGATCAGCATAAACAGAACAAAGACATGTGCAGTATGTGTTAGGTTCGAATCGAATGTTGAAGGGATTGCTCAATTGAGCCTCTTTCATCTTGGTTGACTTCATCTGTCGCCATCCCAATCCAGGAACGGATCGATCGGCCTAGTCGGCCTCAAAGCCGTGCCAGCCAAGCCCAGGCATCGTATTCTCCACTTCAAGGGCGAGTTTCTAACCCACCATCGTCACCCGCAGCCTCAGCTAATTTAGCGCTTGAAGTGCCAAGGAATTCGCTCGCCGCGACAAAGAATTGCTTCTTGCATCAAAGAGAGATGTCTGAGGTTGAAGTTCAAGAACACCAAGACCAAAAGCTAGGGGGATCCAGGCGGTGAAATATAGCTGGTCGCATTCTGTACATATCAAACATCAAATTAAATCCCACGCTTGGCTTCGTATACAGAGATTGGCTACCTAGGAATTAAATCCCAGTATCTTGAGTGCCTTAGAGATTGGCTCAAGGATAAACTTTGATACACTGAATTTGTTTTAGCTTCCATCCGTTCTCAAGAATTGGTTGCATTGTTCCTTGCATAAATCACGCCACTACGAATCACATTCTTTGAGATAAGGGCACACCGTTGGAACTCTCTGCTGTCTAGACGAGAGCTGCGCGGAGGAGGCTTGACAGATAAACGATGCGGTTCGGAGTATCCGTAGATAACTTCAAATCTCGCAATACGAAAAAAGAGAGCCATGATGTTCATTTCTCAAGAATAGCAACATTCATCTCGATTGTTTTATCGACGATCACGCATTGCAAAATTGCTCCTTGGGTACGAAACAGGAGAAGCTGGGGTTGACGACTTGACGTCCAATGAGCACCCACCTCCAAGAAATGCCCTTCTATTCTTAGCGGCCTACGGCACGTTAACCATAACCTAGTGGACCAGCGTCGTAAGCATTTCCCCTGAAAAACCGGGAACTTAGTGCCTGTCCGGCACGTGACGGCTCCACGTCCGCTGCAACCGCCCCCGACCTAATCTCACCGCGTTCCGAAAGCAAAACAAAGCGGCTTTCCTCATTCTTTGATCAACTTTCCATCTTTTTTCCCATCCGTCCATCATTTCCTTTTTGTTGTCTGGATTCTCTTTTTGGATTCGGCATTCTTACTTACTTCCTCGTCACTCTCTTTTGACTGCCAGAACGGCTTCTTTCTTGATTACCATTACCGAATTATCACACTCACGCTCTTTTAATAGAATTAGCTTCCAGCTGGTGTGACCTTGCTCGACGTTACACCAACCTGCTTACACCACATATCGATCACTTACCCGAGAATCGATAATCTATATTCGCCAACATGAAGGTTTCCGCTACCCTCGCTGCTGGTGCCCTCGCCCTCGGCGTTGAGGCCAAGAACTACCTCGGTTTCAACTCCGGTGCCACCCTCGCCAACCGTGCCGCCAAGTTCAAGTCCGACTTCCAGGCTGAGTTCGAGACTGCTCAGAACCTGAAGACCGCCCCCGGCGACTTCAGCGCCGTCCGACTCTACACCAACATCCAGGCCTACTCCGAGGATGACCCCATTGAGGCTTTCGAGGCTGCCATCGACACCAAGACCGAGATCCTCCTCGGTGTCTGGACTTCAGGCACTGACAACATCGACAAGGAGATCAGCGCCCTCAAGAAGGCCGTCGACAAGTACGGCTCCAAGCTGACCGACCTCGTCATCGGTGTCTCCGTTGGTAGCGAGGATCTCTACCGTAACTCCGTTACTGGCGTGAAGAACAAGGGTGGTGTCGGTGTTCAGCCCGATGTCCTCGTTGACTTCATCAACGACTTCAAGAAGGCTTTCAAGGGTACCCCCATTGGCAAGATCCCCGTCGGCCACGTCGACACCTGGGACGTCTGGGGCAACGCTACCAACAAGGCCGTCCTCGACGCCATCGATTTCATCGGTGTGGATGAGTACCCCTACTATGAGAACGACAAGGGCAACAGCATCGACAACGCTGCCAAGCTCTTCAACAAGGCGTACGAGGCCACCATCGCCGCCTCCAATGGCAAGCCTGTCTGGGTCACTGAGACTGGCTGGCCCTACAAGGGTCCCAACTGGGATGAGGCCGTTCCTAGTGTGAAGAACGCCCAGAAGTACTGGCGCGACGTTGGCTGCAAGTACCTCTTCAACAAGACCCCCACTTTCTGGTACACTCTCCGCGACTCCAACCCCGACAACAAGATGAAGTTCGCCATCACTGATAACCTCTCCACCACTCCTCTCTTCGATCTCTCTTGCGACAAGGTTGACGACGATGAGGAGACCACCAGCTCTGCCGTCCACTCCAAGACCAAGACTGAGTCCGGTGCTTCCACGGCCACTCACGCTTCTAACTCCACCGCTACCTTCACCACCTCTACTGCCTCTGCTACTAGCGGCTCCAGCGATGATGAGGAAGCTACTGGCACTGCCACCGCTACTGGCTCTGGCTCTAAGCCTACCTCTGGATCCGGCTCCGGCTCTGAGTCTGGCTCTGGTTCTGGTTCTGAGGGTTCTGGATCCAGCTCTGGCTCCGGTTCCGAGTCTGGTTCCGGCTCCGGCTCCGAGTCTGGCTCTGCCCCTGCTGAGACTCCCAGCACCATCACCAACGGTGCTGCTTCTCTCGGCGTCTCCACTGCCGCCCTTGCCTTCCTTGCCCTGTTCGCTCTGTAAATACCCTGAATGGATCGTGGGTTGAATGACGCCCATTGCGTGTCTTGACTTTTTTCTCGCGCCCGAGATCTGTTTCTTGTATTAATTATGGGTAGATTAGGATAGACAATGGCTGACTCTATTTTCTTCTAACTCTTGCCAAACTCTTTGTGCTATATTTACGTAGTATTGTTGGCTTTACTAACGGATAACCGTTTACAACGGCTTTCATGTTAAAACATTCGTCCCGCAATTCTAAGTGGCTCGGCTTAAGTGGGGCCGGGTATTTCATCCCAACTCAGCTGTGATAACATCAAATCGAAACAACAGCGCAAAAAGAACAAAGCCCCAGACATAGAGAGCAGAGAGAGCAAAAGAAAGGGTCTGGCCGGGGATTGAACCCGGGACCTCTCGCAAGCTATGCTATAGGGTTTTCCCTAAGCGAGAATCATACCACTAGACCACCAGACCGAGTTTGCTTGATGCAATCACGTGATTATTCCTTGCATTCAACCAATTTGCTGTCGATGATTGGCCTCTCTAGGGTGGGTGACGTCGATTTACGGAGTACAAGAACCTCAGTAAAGTCTGCCTCTGGCCTTAAGGTGGTGCATTACATGTCGTGGTACAGCCGCAAGATGGCTGATGTTCATGTTGGTCGGGGTAATTCTAGCCAAGTATGGTAGCACAAACGTTGGGGCCAATAACGGTTGAAAGGTTCCGTCAGAGGGCTGATGAATTAGAAGCTTGCTCCATGAGTTCATCCATTGATCAATTCCATTTTCGTTTACCTACCTTATTCACAGACATATCTTTCAATGAATTGCCAATCTCGTGAGGTAGCTACGATTGAGGACATCAGTTGAGAACGGAGATTGGATGCCTTGCCTTGATGAACAATGTTGCTTGGTAGAATACATGTTGGAAAGAGACTTTTCTTGAATGTCAGTTCCAAGCGAGAAAAGGTCTAGCAATCCTCATGGGCATCCTTCACTGCCTCTTTCCTCCATTTGAGGCGTTTCCCGTAGCAGTGGTCAGCCCTACTGGGGAGGCAAGTGCAAGGCAACGTGCGACTGCCATCGATGAAGCTCCTACATTCTGTCTCAACCCAAGGAAATCCCTTGGGACATTATTTTCTCGCTGTTACAGCTTTTTCAAATACTTTACTCTTTGGCAACTCTTCATAAAACGCGTGCACACCTTAAACTCTCCGTCATAGCACTGTTTATCTCCTCTTGACAATAAGGAAGTTCAACAATATCATCTTGATTCATCATTGCTACCTCAACAGAAACAATGGCGCTGCCTCAAAACCAATGTGAGACGTACCGAAGTTCAAATCTATCCTCCTCAGCCTCTAATCGCGGTCCCTCAAGTTCCAGCTGCGCTGTTGGGGCACCAGGTCGGCATCTTCCCAGCTTACATCACGATCCAGACAGAGACCCTCATCGTTAGAGAAAAGTTAGGTTCATACAACGGCGATGAATTTGAGGTTCAACATGTCAATGGTCTGCCTATCCTCAAGGTAGAGCGGAAGGTGATGAGCATCTCTGGACGCAAGATGGTCTATGACATGAGATGCAACCATCTTTTTTCCATCGTCAGGAGGCACCTCCATTTCCGTACCAGGTATGTTGTGGAAGACCCTCAAGGAAGGGAACTTATGAATGTGAGGAGCAGCTTCCGGCGTGAGTCGTCCCCGTGATAGTCGCCGTGGCATCTGCCTCTGATATGTCTTAGTTTTCTGTTCCAAAGTCACAGCTACCTTCAATTCGCTCGACGGTTCAGCAGAGGTTCTTGAGATGAAAGGTAGCTGGCGCGACAATAGTGCTTGCATCATTGACACGATCTCGAACAACGTGGTCGCACGCATCAGCCGCACTATTAGCAGCCGGCAATTGCTATTTGGCCTCGAAGTTAAGCCTGGTGTTGACATGGCTCTCATGGTAGCAATTTTCCTTTGCTTTGATGAGAGAAACAATGAGAACAGAGCTGGTTGAAAGGACTTGATTAAGAATATCTGTGATACCCAGAGGACTGTACGATGGATCGGATGAGTGATGCTCGGGACTGACCGAGACCGGTGTTGAGACTCAGCATTGTCGAGCTTAACTTTTATATCCTAGGATGTGGAAATGAGGTTGAACAATTGTTTTGCTGGTCATTCTCAAAGGTTCAACATAGTGATAGAGACTAAGTCCCATACGCGCGCCTGATCATCAACGAGAGTACGTACGTGAGAAGGAGGGATCTATGAAGAGTATTGTACATACCTAAAGCAAAGAATCATATTGTTCCGTCAACGAATCAAGTCTAAGTCATACCAATTACCTACGCCTTCTTAGCCATCATCCGTATGATACCCCCAGTCCGCAGACCCTCATCTCACGAGACAACACAACATCAATGCCAAGCTCACCACTCACCAGCGCCCGTAAAACTCCTGGCCCAAATGGAAAAAAAATAAGAAAAACGACAAGCTTTCTGATAAATGCTTATTTTCCAATTACAAAAGCTTGACCGCAACAAGCTCGTCAACCCGGCAATATCTGTGCCGAGTGATCTTCTCACCGTTGCATTACTACATGGTGAGAATTTGAAGAGCGTTCAGCGAGCGCCCGCTGGGGAGGTCTAGGGAGGTGCAAAAAAATAACAACCCAGATCGTACAATGCTTTTACGGTTCCATTGCCAAGATTTTGTCGAGGGGGCTGTGCAATGTACGCTCCGCCATTACCGTGTAATGCCAAGCGTGGAGACGACGGACAACTCATCCATTTTGGACCTCGGAAATTCGTTCTTTTGTCCTTCGTTCAACTGTTGCTCTGTATGGAGTATTGCAGGTGGACTCAAAATACTCGTTGTTGAGACCGGAATACATTTTTTGCGATATGAGACTCGCCTCAGGACAACTTTACTGTACCAGGTAATAATAATTGGATACCTACCTGATACTGAATACAATACCGACGGGACGTTTGGTTGCTGTTCAAGAGACTCTGTGTCAATGTTACCCAGCGAAGAAAAGGCCCTGCAGTGGCAGGGTCTGCAGTTCTTGGCCCAGTGCCGATAAGCGAAGGCGGCTTCTACTTACAGCAATAGCCTGTAATTGCTGCATCTCTAACGTGGTCCAACACGCCCGTGCATGCGTGAGAAATGCAAGACATTGCCTACCTAGGCAGCCCAGGTTATCCAACGCACATGGAAACGATACTGGCAAATTCTCACAAAAGAAAATGTGCTGCATGACAAGCAGTACGAAATGTGCTCTGGGATTGTACTGTGTACTAATAAGGTATTAACAGGTGTGACAAATCCAACAACCTTCTTCCTTGCCCTTATGGCTCCAAAGCAATGCTGTTAACAGTGAGACGTAAACATATCGTTATTCATAGCTCGTTTTGCACCATTTAGTCATCCTCATACACCTCCTCATAGGTCTCTTCGTACTCCTCACGAGCCTCCTCGAGTCTTTCATGATCACTGCTGCTGGCATCCGAGTCATTAGCTTCGGCCAGAGCTTCTTCGTACTCTTCGCGGGCCTCTTGAACATCTTCCCGGTCGCTAGATGAGACGGAGTCACCGTCAGCATCGGTAGGGGGAAGAACACCAGGAGGACCATCTTGCGCGTAAGGGTCGGCGGCATAGGGGTCCTCGGGAGGAGCTCCGTAGTAGTTGTTGACAACCTGGGGAGCAGCAGCTGGGGCAGCAGCGGCGGCGGCGGCAGAGTGCTCGTGATCACTGTCACTGTCGTTAAGCTCGTTTGCGATCAAAGCACCACCAACAGCACCGATGGCGAGACCGCCTGCGGCACCGAGGAGCATTCCAGAGCTGCCACTCTTCTTCTTCTCGCCTTGACCGTAGGGGTTGTTGCCGCGATCGCCATCAGCGGGAGCTCCATATTGACCGGGAGCTCCGTAAGGAGAGGGTGCGCCGTAGGGCGAAGGAGCGCCATAAGGAGAGGGGGCACCATAGCCTGGAGCAGGAGATCCGTAGCCACCCTGACCAGGGGGAGGAGAAGCGTAGCCGCCATAGCCAGGAGCACCGCCGTAACCTCCAGGGGCTGGAGAACCATATCCACCAGGAGCACCAGGGTAACCGCGAGATCCGTCAGAGGGTTGAGACTCATACGGAGGACGAGAGTCCGGGGGAGGAGGGGGAGGAGCCTGACCAGGAGCCTCCCACTGAGTGCGGCCAGTGGCTGTCTCAACATAGTACCATCGCTGCTGGTTCTGGTCGAACTGAGCAGTCCAACCTTGGGGCAGAGG
>JAAOAK010000296.1:0-15205 GCA_013396175.1 Fusarium denticulatum | reverse complement strand
GTATATGAATATTCAGGTAACTTCTATTAAATACTTTATATAATCGCTTTTATATATTTTTATATAATATCTACATTATAGTAAGAAATAAAGTATATTAAAATTTATTTTTACTTTTACTACTTTTTTTCTAAGTGGTTTTAAAACCGCCGTATCAACCGCAGTATCCCATCTTGTCGTCAATAAATCCGTAGTCCGATATCCTTTATCTTATCTATTCACTCCGACATAATGCATGAACTCATTTCGAGTCTTACTCTTATGCTTAAAACATCCCAACATGCAGCTTGTCAGAGTTGTGGCACTGGTCTTCTCAACGCCGCGCATCACCATACACAGGTGACTAGACTCCATGATAACGGCAACACCTTGAGGCTTGAGGATGTCCATAATGGCATGAGCGACCTGCTTCGTCAGGCGCTCCTGAATCTGTAAGCGACGAGAGAATATCTCAGCGACTCGAGGAAGCTTTGAGAGGCCAATAACGGTATTAGAGGGGATATAACCAATGTGCATCTAGAAGAGAGAATTAGTCGGCATATCCCAGAGTCCAGTATACAAGATGTATCCGGGGAAAGGGGAGCTTTCCTTTCCTGTGAATGGCACAAGATGGTGCTCACAAAGGCTACATATGTCAATGTCTTTCACAATGACCATCTCGTTGTCGCCTTCATGGAATAGCGCGTTATTCACAACATCTTCCACGCTGGCATGGTAGCCTTTGGTCAAGAACAGCAATGCCTTGGCATAACGCGAAGGTGTATTCAGGAGGCCGTCACGGCCAGGATCCTCACCGATGCACTCTAGCAAAGTTCGCACAGCGCCTTGCATCTTTTCCAGGAGGAAGGCGGCCTGTTCTGGACTGTCTGCTTGGCGAGTTCTAGTTTTTGTTGCTGCGAAGTTCAAGTATTAGTCAATGCAAAGATAAATGTACATATACACTCAAGACGACTCAGTAAAAAGTGAGATCATTGTAACTTACGAGAATCTCCAGAATCGGTCAATGGGCCGGGCGACTTCTTGGACTGATCCGGGGCACTCAAAATTGCACTATGAGCAGTAGCCCCAAGGATGTCGAGCTTGTGCCTTTTCCGACTTTTGTGCCCATCTTGCGATAAATTGTTGCTGATTAGGGAAGAGACAGTATCATCGTTGGGCGCTCGTCTCTTGGAAAGGACGCCACCCTTTTTTAAATTAGCCATGTCAACTGATATAGACCGACGGGGAACAGTGGCATGAGGCAAGGTATTTCATGAAAGAAATTCTGTCGCAATTTGGCCTAAAAGTCCGCGACCTAGGAAGCTTGGAAACGAAGACAAAGGAATTTGATCTTATGATAGGGTTACTTCCCAACTAAGGAAACGTATGGATAAAGAAACTCGGGGGTATATATACCATTATGGCTTATCTTCTCACCTGCTCTCTATCAAGCAGAGTGCATTCACAACCATATATGCCTCTCTTTTCGCCCTATCAGCTTCGAGGCTGGCCTGTACATGTACCACTGTTTATGCATTAAACACAAATTACAGTTATCCAAGCCGACACACATGTGAGTACTTGCCTACATAACCCCTTCTCCGCACCAGTCACTTTGTTGCATTTCTGCCGGAGGCCGGCTACTGCTGGAGGCCGGCTGCTTATTTGTCGTGTGTGGCGACATAAAACTCAAATTATCACTGTCTAGCTCGTATCAAATTACTCCATGCTTACGGATCATATGTACAGCTCACGATATGACTTTGATGCTTTCGTCTGCATAGACACGATGAAATGCGGGATGTCGAGTACTCCAGAGCTAATGTTGTTTTGTGCTACTGGATGTGCATTTCGATCTTGGCAGCTCTCACTATAATATATTCACTCAATTCGTAAAGGTTTAACTCGATTTACTACATTCTCTTGGGATTTGACGGCCGTGAATGGTCCCTCTCCATCGATTGCTTTCTCACCCTCCCGTGTAAGATTGGATTTCCATTTCGTATTACCTACAACCTATCGATGTGGTGCATAATACATGGATACATGTGTTGCACTTTTGTCTTGCAGCGAGGATCTCGAACCCACATGCTTCAGCACGGCTTCTCATAACAGCTTAATAGAATGATTACCATGTATTGCTAGCACACCCGGATTTCTGCCGTACATGATAGGCCATGCGGGAGGCCGGCCGAGCCAGCTTTTTGTCGCGCAAGGTAACCCGTAAGCTCTTCCACGCACCACGCGGTAAACGTGGTCGTCGCTGATAGGGAGAGCTGGAGCCTTTTCGCATGATGAGGGAGCTGACGTGGCCAAATATTCATGTTGCCAAGATAACATAACGTCTACGCGTACGTCAAGAATTCCAGCCACTATCTAACGAGGACTTGATCATCTCAACAACTCCCGGAGCGAATATTTCACTGATAAGAGAAAGTATAATAATAAGAGTAAAGTGATTTGACTGGTCGGTCAAAGATCGATATATACTCTTCGATAAACGTGAGATTCTGACGCTTCTATTACACCCCATCTCGAGGCAGATGAGAAGTGGCAACAGCCTGGCAGTTACACAATTCAATTAAGTCCAACCACCTTCCATACGCATTCATACTCTATTATCCCTACCAACACGAAAGAGTGAAAGCTGATATGGCCACTCTCGACACCCTGAAGCAAACCCTTAGGCAGGCAGCGAGTGCGACAGCATCGCACGCAACGCAGCCGTTGTCCCACGTGCAGTACAGTGCCGGTTTCGGCGTCTTTATGCAAGGCGCGGAATCCATGACATACCATAACTTCATTGTCCCTCAGCTCTCTTCGCTCCTAGACCGTTTACTGAAATCGCGGGGTCATATCTCGGTGCTAGAAATTGGGCCCGGCCCAAAGAGCGTTGTTGGATACTTGCCCTATCATATCAGGCGGAAAGTCAGGAGATATGTTGCGTTCGAGCCTAACGACTTATTTGCCATAAGACTAGATGATTGGCTTCACCCCACCTCAGGAATAGAGCCACCTCTACCATGTCTGGAACGCCGCCCCAATATTCATCAGATGCCATTCGCACCAGACAACGACAACAAAAACACAAGGGGCGGTACCAGCTTCAGTACAAGTGATGGTGGGAAGTTCGATGTCGTCATATTCTGCCATAGCATGTACGGCATGAAACCTAAACGCAGATATATCGAACACGCACTGAAATCACTTGACGGACACCCAGAACCAGCAATAGTGGTAGTATTCCATCGTGATAGCAACTTGAACCTTGACGGCTTGGTGTGTCATCACACGGCGTCTTTACCTACCGGGGTCGTTCGGGTAGCAACTGACGATGAGACACTGGACCGATTTAGTTCTTTCATCGCGGGCTTTGCCTTCCGAGATGCGAAAATGGACCAAGCTATTCGGGGCGAATGGCGTAAGCTGTGCCACGCACTGGGTCGTCGCGAAAAAGCATACCCCGACCATCTCTTGTTCAGTTCGCCCAACGTCATGGCAACTTTTACTAAACATGCAATTGCATTGCCGGACTTGATGGCGCAGATGCCATTGGCGAATGAAGACAGGAGAATTAAAAACCAGGAGGCCCGCCTCCACCGTCCCGCATCGATTGTTAAGCCGACACGGATTCAGCACATCCAGCAGTGCGTGAAATGGGCCCTGGAACAAAACGTTGGCGTTACTGTCATAGGCGGAAGCCATAGCGGCCAGTGTCTTTGGCCCAACGTCGTCGCCATTGACATGAGTGCTTTTGATCAAGTACACACGGTAACAGCTGAGAGTGAGGGAGGACACACCAATCTCGATTCTACGTCCCTGGTTGTCGCGGAGGCTGGCTGTAATGCCGGAGACATTATCCGCAAGACCATGGCAGTAGGCTTAACAGTACCGCTGGGAGCCCGCCCAAGTGTAGGCTCAGGGCTATGGCTGCAGGGCGGTATTGGACACTTGGCCAGGTTGCATGGACTTGCGTGCGACGCTATCGTGGGTGCCGTAGTGGTTAGCGTTGCCTCTGGTCAAGTACTATCCGTCGGTCGCGTACCCAGCAAATATCGACCTGCCGATGCCGTGCAGTCAGAAGTCGAAAATGATATGTTATGGGCTTTAAAAGGCGCGGGGACTAACTTTGGCATCGTTGTCAGCGTTATCTTCAAAGCTCATGCGGCACGAACGTATTCCGTCCGAAACTGGAGTATTCCCCTAAAAGGCGGTTATGAAGCGCGGCTCAAGCTTCACGAATTTGATCAATGTACCAGGACTCTCTCCGGACACTGTTCCGCGGATGCCTATTTGTATTCGAATAACGCGCAGATACATCTTGGCGTTACGTTGATCGAATCTGCTACGACTAAAGTTCCTCCACAATCGCATACGCTTATAGGCTCAGCACTGGGACCGGAAGATAATCTCAAGACCGTTGATGGCGTCGGCCTATTCGAAACTGAGATGTATATATCCGGTATGCACGGTGGACATGCTGGTGGCAAGACGTCCTCATTCAAGCGGTGCTTATTTTTAAAAGAAATCGGGGCCGTGGACATCACGAACGTCTTAGTAACAGCTATAGAGACTCGTCCGTCTCCGCTCTGTTATATTCATCTGCTTCAAGGAGGCGGGGCTGTCAGGGATGTGACCGATGATGCTACCGCTTTTGGCTGTCGAGACTGGGATTTTGCCTGCGTGATAACTGCTGTCTGGCCTCGTGACCAAGGCAGGACTGAAGTTGCTCTGGGTGCCGTGGAATGGGTGTATAGCGTCGCCAGGGACTTATTGCCCCTAAGCAGTGGAGCTTACGGTGCTGACCTCGGGCCAGATCCCAGAGACACGGTGCTGGCCGCCAAGGCCTTCGGACCGAACGGACCGCGCCTGGCCTGGCTCAAGCAGAGCTTAGACCCGCGCAACGTGCTGGCTTACGCCTGTCCGCTCCCAAAACCACCAATAAAACAGAAGCTAATTGTTCTTGTTACGGGAGAAAGCGGCGTCGGCAAAGACTACTGCGCTGATATCTGGGTCTCCATGCTTACTAGATATGCCCACAAACACTGTAAGGCACGCAAGGCCAGCATCAGTGATGTCACCAAGCGAGAATACGCAGCAGCTACCGGCGCAGACTTGGATGCTCTGTTGGGCGATCGAGCTTACAAGGAACAACACAGACCAGCATTGACGGCATTCTTCGAGGAACAGATGCGCCAGCAACCTCGGCTGCCCGTGAAGCACTTCCTGAATGTGGTGTCCGACGCCGCAGATATGGATGTACTGGTAATCACTGGGATGAGAGATGAGGCGCCCACTGCAACCTTGTCGCATTTAGTTCCGAACAGCAGATTGCTTGACATTCGTGTCACAGCTAGTGAAAAGACGCGACAAGCTCGCCGGAAGTGCCAAGTCAATGATAATGATCGACATGACTACCATTGCAAGAATGACAATCCTGGCAGTAATGGTAGTAATTCCAAGTCGAATTCGACAACATTGGACTATCGCCATAGTCTCGTCTTTGACAATGAAGCAACGGGGGACAGCGTGGTCAGAAGGTTTGCGGATAAATACCTGCTTCCCCTCCTCCATGAGGACCTGGAGCGACTAGCTAACATGGCGGTCCTTGTGCCTGACTTCCCACGCCCAGGCATCAAGTTCCGACATGTACTCAACATCGCCCAACGGCAGGGCGGGTTGGCTTTGTGCACTTCTCTGCTACGAACTCAGTTCAAAGGTGACTGGGGTAAAGTCGGTGCGGTGGCCTGTTGCGAAGCGGGTGGCTTCGTGTATGCATCGGCGTTGGCCCAGCAAGTCGACGTCCCCTTGGCACTAATCCGCGAAACCGGCAAGCTTCCCCCACCCACCGTCTCTGTGAAAAAGCCTTCATCACATATCTCAGGCTCAGGATCTAATGATTTAGGAGGGAAGAGAATTGAGATAAGTCAAGATCTGATTCCTAGGGGCGCATCAGTGGTGGTAATAGACGACGTACTTGCCACGGGAAAGACGCTTTGTGCAGTGCTTCAACTGTTAGCTGAAGCAGGCGTTAGTAATGAGAATATCAGTATCATGGTTGTAGCTGAATTTCCAGTTCACCATGGCCGGGAACTCCTATATCATCGTGGCTTTGGTGGTATTAGTACTCAAAGCCTTTTAGTTTTTGATGGGGCCTAGCTTGCAAGAGAAATCCGGGATCTCGAGAGTGCAGAGCTTCACTAGCTGTTTGATAATAAAAATTCGCAAAGGGTCCAATTTCTTGTACGTTCTTCATAGTTAGCTGCCGTTATCAGTACCGAGTCTCCTCCAACTCTTTGATATGCTCAGTCAGCCTGCCCCTTTCCTCAGTCTTGTATTTCAGTCTACCTTTGAGGCAGGAAGAGAAATCAGCCTTTGATCGAAGTGTCTGTTGTCTTCTCACTCAAAGTCCTTCACAGAAACAACGTTCTGTAACCAATTTTAACATAGCCTTGATGTAATCAGACGGAGAGAATGAATAAATCATGTATAGAAGAAACTGAGAATCTATGATTTGATAAATCAGCTTGATTATAAGTGGCATCGTATCCTTCAGACCACTGAACGCTTTCAGCGTGAGCGCAACGCCACGGCCATGGATTTGCGGCAATGCCGACGCGAAGCTCTCAGGCTAGTCCGTGAGGAGTTGACTGGTGACCGCGACTCCACCATACAAATACTATACTTACTGCTCGCCGAGCTATACCGCCTGGTACTCCGCGGCTAGCACCGTGCTGACGGAGCAGATCCAACACTCAATTTCACCCTCACGGTGGCAGCACGTCGATGTAGCCTACACTTTGATCAGCATGCACGACGGGCTCTTTTGCTGCTCCCTGTTACAACTACATCTCCGACCTATGTACCAACTTCTTATCTAGTATGTTTTATCCAAGTATTTCGTCACGTTAAACTGATCCTTCTAAGCGTCGACGTTCTTGGCGCAATTACGTCCCCGTGTGTGAACTCGGCTGGCGCGCAATGGCAGCTAGAACTTCTACCATACTTACCAGACCTCTTCGGCGACAGCGCCTTAACCTGCATACTATGTGCTTCTGGTCTCCTAGCCGAAATCATCCGTATCAATCATTACCGCTTTCTCAAGGCCAGTGCAACGGCACTCCTGTCGAATAGCGCGGATCAATTGCCATCCTGCTCAGACATTCTCAGACGCGTCTTGAACTTCTCGCCTGAGCTATGGCCGTCTGAGGCCCTAGCGTATTCCACTTCCAGCGCGGGAGGCAGCTTTGACATGACTGGGCAGGGCTTTGCGGTGCGAAGAACGGGCCGGGAACGCATTCGTCGTATTTACCAGACCGCCGTAGTACTTTACTCTCTCGCTTCTCAGCCCCAGGGATCCGACTACGTCCGTGAATCTGACCAGTGGACGTCCCCTCGCGCCGACCTTTTGCGGGACACCGAAAAGACTTGTCGCTCGATGCCGGCAGCCATCACCGCGAGCTGGTTCTCTAGCTCTAACGATATTCGGCCTTGCCCTCTACAACGACGACAGCGGCGCCCAGCAACTTGTTCTGGAAGAGCTGAAGTGGGCGAGCGCGACATGGGGCACTGCGACACCATTGGTGGCGATGCAGCTACTCGAGCGCACCTGGCGCTCTTGGCAGAGTTACAGTGATTGGGACAAACTCTTTGATCGGCCTTATACTTTCGCCCTGTGAGGGCTGTGCGAGCACAGGTCAGATCACACCAATCCTGGGAGCCTGGCCATACTGCTCGCCGTGGGGCACCGAGCAGTGCCAGGTCTTGGTCAATTATTTTGCCTATTACGTGCTGATACTCCGCCGCTGACGCTGACACCAGCCACTGCGACTCCTGCGGGGCGTGCGTCCGCCCAACTGCAATGATTTTTCCTAATTCGGCGGATTTGTGCAGTTCTTGCCTTATCGGAACGGCCTAGGATGGACCATCGCTGTTGCGGATCCCCAAGCTCTGTTGGCTTTAATACAAAAAGCACAAGACAGTGGTCATAGCTCCACCCTTATTACTAGCTACCCCAATCTCCGCCAGTCGAAAGGGTTTTATTTCTACGATTTTAGACTTGAGAACCTTACCATCGATGTGTTGTTGTCTGATGACGATCTCTTGCAGACGCAAAATTATAAACCTCCAACTACCTATGCTTCTGTTGCCTTAGTTACTGTTGAAATTGGCCAAGATACGATCCTAATCTTTCTTAGCAACGTCCTTACATTGATCAAGCCCATGCTTCTTTCCTTCTAGATCTTCCTCTTTAATAATCGTGCCCAGAAGCTAATCTGGTGTTGTACACTACAAATAAAGGCCGATAATATATCAGGCTAGACAGCGGGCTATAATTTCCGGAGCGGGCAACCACCTGGATGTAGTCTCTTTCCACGGTACCATCGTTAATCCCTGCCTAAACTTTTGCCGTTAAGGCCGTTTCTCGTCACCAGAAGTCTGTCTTCAAAAGAACAGCTACATACAGGTTTAGGCGCTTTCAGCTCTTATACAGATTGGAATTATATCTTTCAATCCCGAACCAGGGATAATAGCGGGGTTTTATGATCCTCGGCCTTTGCCATATGTCGTCTATCTTACCGCAGCCAGCCTCAGGTCTATACCAGTCTAAAAATACCAGATTCTATATATGTTAGGGCTTCCATCGTAAATAGCGCCAACCGCAAGTTGTAATATTTCTCAGAATCGCAATTATAAGGGCATCCACACATCGGAACGAATATTAGCGCTGGAACCAGCCAGCCACAACCATCTACTAGTTAAAACAAATCGATGTAATAAATACTTAGCGCAGCCACGCGGTATAACACATTCCAAGCCATCCATGCATGAGAACCGTACTATCATGTGAAGACTCACTAGGTGATAGATCCTTTCATCGTAGCGAACATTAATAGGCTAGGGCGGGCCGAGACAGGCATAGGCCTAGACCCGATCGCATGTGGCAAGTTGCACATCTCAGCCAGCCTTGAGCAGCCAAAAGGGAAACAGATGCGTCGTAAACTAACCTTTTGTGGATGTTGGAATGTGATGTATTGTTCGCGGTAAAAGCAGTCTAAACCTCTAGTTCAGTCGTATTCGGCTTAGCCGCTAGTAATGTCTTAGACAAAAGCCGATCGACGGATACGGAGCAGGCCATGTGGACTATTGTTTCGTGGCTGGCAGGAGGCTAGCTGAGAGCTAGATGACACTTGGCTGAACGGGCTGCGTTTGCGATATCTTACTGAGTCCAGTCCATTTACATCATATATAGAAAAGCACAGGACGGGTACTCAAGAACAGTACAATATCAGACAAAAGAATATCACTTCCAAGGTATAACTTCACTTAGGCAACGCATGTTCTCAACTGCCACCGATGGAAATCGAAAATACACCTCAAAACGCCGAAGCTGCCCTGAGCAACGAGTTCTGGCAACCTGCCGACTTCAAATCCAAATACAATCCCTTCACTAACAAGCACTATGAGAAGGATATCATGTTTTTCTTCTTCAAGCTCAAAAGTCTCAACGCCGGAATCAACGATATCGACCAGAAGAGGTTCTACCCTCTTGGAGAGAGCAGTTCATCGGAATTGCTCATGCGGAATGGTAAGAAACATAAGGGCGAGTTGTTTGTCCCAGAAAAATACTTCCTCCAGTGGGTTATCGATTCAGACAATCCTAGGAAGAAACTGTCTTCATACACGCGGTACACCGGAGGCACTTCGCTATTGCTCGAGCAATTGAAGCGGAGCCATCGAAGATTCATCAGCATGAATGAATGGAGAGGTCCACTCAATTGTCGGGATGCCAACGGTCAAGAGATGGACCAGCTCAATCTTGAGGGCAACTCTGGGCTGCGGTCGCTTTACAAATCCCTTCGGCAGGGTCTGGATCGATATAATACTGTTGGAGAAAGGTATCCGTATACTTTCGACATTGGCGCTTCTTAAAGCCTGGATAGCTATATCCCACAGGATGGATACTATGTCAAGCTTCACTCGGATCAGATCGGAAAGCTGTATACACCCGGCGGGGGGCGCTCCTCATATTGACGATGTTTACATCTCTCAGCGGGTTATCAATTACTTTTCAGGAGTCAACCTGATGGACCCTGATCACCAGATTGCTCAATTCAACCAACTTGATGCACCCAACCACAAGTGCTTCTGGGTGCGAAACGAGCGAGGACGACCGTTTGAGCTCACTGTCGATAAAGACTATGGTCTGGATGAAGCTGGCTGGGCTGCTCGCTACAAGAAAGCAGCACGCAGTCTTGAGTCCGCTGGAGGTTGGAACCGTTGCATCAACCCAGCCATCCAACTTTTCATAGTGCCGTGCCCCGGAGTCAACCTCGACTTTCTTCATCAATCCATCAATGCCGCTAAGGGCAAACGTACAACCCGCCAGGACGTAACGCTCATTTCTAGCGAAAAACTAGACCAGATGACGAAGGAGGTCGCTTTACATTGGGTGCGTTTTTGGACCCGCTATCGGATGTAGCTATCATTGTAACTGATAATAGAGTAGCTTGGTCGATCTCACATGCGACATTATGAGACTTGGATATTCGAAGAGGACTGGAATAGCTACAATACCGCATATCCTCAACGTCCAATGCCACTATCATCAGTCGCCATAGTGATCGCGGACAACAAACTTGCGGGACAGAAACAGCATGTAGAGACCGAAGAGGCGATAGAGTCCATAAACGCATGTACCGAGAGAGATGAAAATATCTCTCATGAAACAGCAACGATCTGGAAAAAGACAGACACGAACTATGCGAGAATCAAACTTTCTGCTGCCAAGATGAAAGCCGCCAAAGGTAGAAGAGACGATGTACTCACGCAGTATGAGGTAATGGGATCGATTGCCAACGAAGTAAGTATCTGGACTCCCCTTTCCCAAACCTCTTTTAACATCGGGATCGTAGATTGCCGCGATCTTGGGCTGGAAGGACACAGGCTCTATGGTGCCGGGATCGGGCAAATGGCCCAGTCCAGGTGTTTGGCCCGCAGAGGTAAGTCGCTTACATTCCCATTCATCGCCATCATGGGAGCTTCTTGATACTGATCGGGTATAAACTCAGTGGCTTCATCGGGCTGCATTCTCGTGGGGTGGTCTCACTGGTGACTATCGCACGTCCCAAGTCCCGGAAAACCTCATATTCGGTACCAGCGAGTGCAACTCTCTCATGACAAGGTACAAGCTTTTCCCACGAACCGGTTCAACAACCTGAAAACTCACCTCCGTCCTTCTATAGATATTAGAAGTACTTCCAAGACTATGTCAGAAGATGTGCGCGTGCCAATAAGCCCTACACTTTCAAGCTGGGCACGGAAATTCACCGCCACCCCTACGCTAATTCTGAGCTTCCGGACTGGCTTTGCTACGTCATGTCTTACCACTTTGACGTGATAAAAGTCAATGAAGTTGTAGCAACTTATAGCGTTGATTTCCACCCCTTTCGACGCGGGTTCTTTACTTGGTTTGAGCAGGATCTCGACACCGCTATCCTGGACCGCTCTTTTGGGGAGTTGCCCGTTCATATCGCACAAGAGTATGACGAAACTGCGGGTCTTGAGCTCAAGGGTTATTGCTGGGCCTTTTTGCCAGAGCTGGAGTAAACGGAGCGAGAACTACCTGACGTAGACGAGGGGCCTTTAGTGTCTTGGAGAGAAGGTGGTCTTGGCTTCGACTATCCGTCTACCCTTTTCGATGGGAGCCAGTCGTTCAACGCGGCAGCAAGATTCTTATAAAAGAAAAACCTAGTTTATTACTATAATATTATTTGATTACAGCCGGTATTTTAAAATACTTATCTTTAATAGCTTAGTTAGATTATTCTAAAGGATAATAAAGCTAAAAATAGTAAGACTTAGTGTTTAGTTTAGTAAATTTAAGAGGTTTAGAAAATCTATAAAGAAAATAATATATTTTAGATTTTTTTAAGCTAAGATAATCTCTTTCCAGATAGGCCCTGGTGTAAATGAATCATTAATACGGTCTTGACAGATACGTCCCACACCACGTCGCTCTGCAAGCCCCTCACTATATTCAAGCAACATGACATTATAGCAATATCCATCCATATCCACGTGTTCCGAAAGTACAATTACATCGAATAGGTCTGATGAAAAGAACTCTGTTAAATCTTCAAATCCATCAAGAAATAATACACCACAATCAGTGCCAGACTTGCCCTGGACATGGCACTGTCCAGTGAAAACATCGAGGTTGGTGAGCTTCAGGCGTAGTGATAACGTCCAAAACTGCAAGAGAGGATATGATGGCAGCAGCGAAGGGAGGGGAGGTGTTTCGGTGGGTGCTGTGTGTGTCGTGGGGAAACCCGAGAGAACCAAAGTATCAAATCTTGGTCTTTGTCGGTAGCCGCTACAAGGCGCATCATCGGCAGAAATCTGGCCGTTTGCAGTAGGATCCCAAATAAGGCTTATAACTCCTGACGGAAATCGCTCATACCAAATGATCCATGTGCATGTTGAAAACCATTCGTCTCTCCTCGGTGTTTCGATGCTGATATGCCCCTGCCAGCCGCACCAAGAATAACTCGGAAAGCCAGGGCGGCGATGGAGGCAGACTCCTCGACCTTGGAATAGAATGAATGCATCCAGAGCTTCGATAGGAAGTCCTTGGATAAAACGATAATTCATCTTGACTGAGAAACGGCGTATAATACCTGCCATAGCTCTTAACACGTCGTTCTGGTTTGTGAGAGCTCTAGTCGTGTAGTTCTCTAGTATGTTGGCGTAGTCATACACTGGATCTTCCATGTGAATCGCATTATATATTTGCCCAGTCTTTGGTCTTTGTTGTTCGGACTGGTCAATGACGGCTTCTGAACAGGCCATATTTCCGCATTGAAAGAACACTTTATTATCCAGAAAGTAGAGAGCCCGTCGACTCAGAGTCTGCTCTTGGAATCTATAGTAGGATGTAAGTCGAGTACTGAGGGATAAGCGTGAGGGCACCCACGTCCATCCTCTTGAGCTGTAGGGTGATGCGCTAAGCAAGGTAGACAGTTCCATATATAAACCAAGACTAATTCCTGGCTTAACCTCAATAGTTTGCTTTAAAGACGGCCGACTTCGTGCTCGGACTCCTGGGAGGCCTGCATCTGCGTCATTACCAGAAGCAGCGATAATCGTCAACAGGGAACGTTCGTAGATCAGGTCCATAACATTAATGCCTCTCTCAAGGTCCTCCATATCGTTCTGGATCAAGCATAGGGCGTCTATCCATAGATACTGTACCCCCAGTTTCCTGGTCAGTTCTATAGCGTCGCGGACAGTCCTGGGAAGTCCATTTAACCCTTCCATAGAACCAGGAGTCAAAAGACGTTTCAAATTCAGTTGAGTCAGCCTAATGTTTTTAACGGCACCCCAAATGTAGCTTAAAGCTAGATAGGGAACGACATCTTGGACTTCGACTAAACAGTTTCGCTGGACATCGAGCAGGCGCAGGACATGTAGCCCTGGGAATGCCGAGTTAAAAGGGGCATATTCCAAGGAACACTCGCCTCCATGGGTTTTCGTACATTCAGATAGCCACTGTAAAACTCTCCGCATGTCTATTTCGGTTTCAAGGAGAGGGAGAAGGTAGCATATGTCTTGGTCAGACGGAATAGTTGACATTGCGTGAGGGGAAGTCTTTGCGGCGAAAGAGATGAAAGGACGAAAGATATGGTTAACAATATAAGCTGGGCGCCTGCCCGGTCCATAACCTACCCAGCTCAATGTCGCATCTGAACTAGGTAAGTCGTCACTGAAAGGGTTTATACGGTGTTCTTGGAGGTAAGCACTCTGTATCAGCTGGCACAGAGGACAAGGGCAGGCAAAGATACGAGGCCAAGATCCTAGTTTGAAAAATTCGTGTTTCCGGGGATTTATCTCCTCGAGACTTAGTGGCACTTTACTGCAGTATTCGCAGAGTAGACTCATAGCGACTGACTGGCGTTTATTTGCAAGATTTGCTTTCAGAAGTGTCTAGATAAGGAGGGGTAGAAAGAGGGGCAGATATGCCCAACTAGTCAGCTCGAGCCAAAGGGACGGCAGCTAATTTAAGTAAGCTTGGTTGGTCGCATTCTGATGATTTATTGGCTGTAATATTTTTATTTAGATCGGAATAGCGTTCTATTTTTAGAACAAGCTACTAGGCGCGCGGCATTTCGAATAACGCATTACTGTTAATATTTCTCCCTGCCTCTTCTTTAGACTCAATTCTATTTAACTCCTTTAAGAGGGTTATATGAAATTTCAACCGCTCTTCGAATTAATTCTGGTTCCAGCCATTACCATATTAAAAGTTACAAATTAGCTCCTAAGATAGAAAGTACTATACTAACCGCAGTCGAGATAAGGACGATACTACCTGGGATGATTTGCGCTATAATACGTACACCAAAGCCATTACCTCTGAATTCAACTGAACTATGGGAGTTATAGGGAGCATGCTTTAAATTAACCAGCGCCGCAGCTTCGTTTTGAATGCGGGTCTCGCTGTCACTGGTCGCTTTCATGCCTTGAGACGGTCGCATGTTTAAGCCAGCTACCCGGTACACTCGCGATTTATTTATAATATTTTGACTGTGAGCGTGCTACGTGCACGACCTTGTCAGGAATGTTATTAAGAGGAAGGGCACAGAACGGCCAATCGTATAAGGTCTGCTAAATCCAATCTGATATATTTTAAGAAATAAAGGCCCTCACAGATCACACCAGTCCTGGGCACCGAGCAATGCCAGGTCTTGGCTATTTATTGTATTGATTACGTCCTAATACTTCGCTACTAACGCTAATGCCAGCTACTCTGACTCCTGCAGAGATTCTTTTCTAATTAACCTTTCCCTACTTATAATTTACTTCTCTTATAAATTATATATTATAAGATATCTCTCTATAGCTAAAATTATATATAACTAATAGACTGCTCCTTAGTAGCTATATTCTTAGTCCTTCTTCTTCTAAGTAAGAGGCTATCCTAAATAGAATATATTTTATTTCCTAAAGTATCCTAAAGAATTAATTATTATCCTGGAAATTTATTCCTATTATTAAGTAGATATATCTGCCATGCGATTCTAAGAACGAGAGTGTTACGATTCGTGCCTGTAACAGCGCTGTAAGGCTTCATAAGCAGCTGTACACACCACTGTGATTGCTACAATAGCAGTTATAGCCTAGTCTTTTACCCTGTGGCGTAGTGGTTAGGTGTGACCGTTACAGA